>JANVCG010033227.1:0-88685 GCA_025505365.1 Haliclystus inabai
GTACTTCCTACTTATATTCATCAAGTTTATATTAGAAATTCGTTCCTTAATCGAAAAAGACAATTCAATTACTAAATCAGATCAATTTTACTTCAGTTACAATAATTATGATTTTGTCCAATGAGATTCAAACGATCCTCTTGAGAGATAACCCGTCAGTTTCAAACAAACGGCTTGATAAAAATTTCCGTCAGTTACTTCTGCAAAACACAAAGTAAGCTAGTACAATGTAGCCAATTATCGTTGTTACCTTTTCGTAATTGACAAGGTTAATATACTCAATATAGTTCCCACCGCCAACAACAAAAACGACAGCCTATAGATTAAATAATAAAATTGATAAATAATTCAGTAGCTGAAACGATTTATTAGAATAGGGCAATTTGTATCTCAAATCAGAATCAGATTTGAACGCAGATGAAAGGTTAACACAACAAGACGTTTGAAACAGACTCTGATTTGAAACGAGATTAAACAGTGAAAATTCACCAAACGGGTCTCAAGTTTAGATACCAACTGATGAAGACATATAGTGGTATTATCAGATCAGATTAATCTTAAGATGCAATTTTCAGATAAAGTAATTTATAATTTAGGTTACACGGATTGGGCTGCTAGGGACTAGTATAGGGGTTACAGGTCCTTTCTGATATTTCTGGTGCCATGCCATGCTAGAGGGGCTTCATCTTTAGTGAATATGTGAGATGCAACTGGGCTTAGTAATATATTGTTGGGTTTATATCACTGACCATCACAAAATGGTTTTTGTAAAATATTTAGCTGTCTTGCCTAACACATGGATTAAACGTGAATGTATACCGGAATTTATGACCCGGGAGGGGGGCTTTCATAGGTCGGCTATACGGGGACATGTCATAAAGAACCCTCCCGGAATGCATGTCATAATAGCAAATTGGAGTGCTCCAAATCGTCTACATGAGATGCAATGCAAATTCCTCGTTTTCCTACTTTGCATTTCCCTCTACGAGGCTACGTGGAAACATTTGATACTGGATATGAAACAACTCACATCTTCGAATGGTGTTTTATTTTTCGGTGCAGCGTGTATTTCACCACCCTTCAGCATCTTTGGATCAAAATATCGATATTCTTCTGTTTCCTAATGAAATTCAATAACGTAGAGTTGTAGAAGGCTTGATACATAATATGGCTAGCTGGATACAATTAGCAATCCACAAAGAAAGCTGAATAGTAAATAAATTACATACTATTATCAGAGGTACAATGATACATGTGCTAAAGTCCCAGCAATTCGTACCACACTACAGTAATTTCTTTGTACTATTCCACATCCGTACAGTGATGCTACTGATTCATTATCAGTTACGTTAAAGTTGACTTAATGTATGGAACTCAAGTCTTATGGGATTATGGTGTTAAGTAATGAACTCAAGATAGGTATAGGTCATATGGAAAATAATCTAATGCCACTCATTAATCTCTACATCGTTAGCTTGATTTTACTCCTTGTTCATTTCGACTAGTTTACCTGAGTTGATTTATTGTCCATCAAGGCATCAACTATGCGCGTTATCGGTAAATTCTAACAAAAAGGGAATAAAAATCAATTTCAAGCAATTCAATTAGGATCTAACTTAACGAGAATAATCAGACGCCATCAAACGTCTGGCACATGCAGAAATGGCACCGCATCATCAATTATAGCAAGACTAATAGGGGTGCAATAGACCCTAGATTTTAGTATTACCTTTTCTATTTCTGTTTCGGATATGAATATCACCTGACTAAAACTCCAAAATCATAGAATCAAACTAGCCTGCGTGTAGACAAACTTGTTATGAAAGTCGAAAACTGAAAAAATCTAGTAATAATGTTTTAAAATTATGAACGGACATGTAAGGATGTCTTTCCAAAATCTACCATTAAACGTAAGTCTGAACTCTTGGTTGAAAACCGTCGACATTTATTTATGGCAGCAAAATTCCTAATCAACCCCCAAAGCCAGAGGCTGACAAGTAGCAAACAGTCAGTTGACTACAAAGTGAAAAGTTCTGTATCACAAACAAACCTTTGTGCCGACAGCAAGATTCTTCACACCTTCCATAACAAACTGTGAACCTTTTGTCATGATATTTGAAAACATCGTACTGAAAAGTAATGAGAAATTATGACAGTGTAACAAACGAAAACTTTAAAGTAAAGAGAGTTTGAAACATTGTGAGACTCATTGGCATTGTTTTGCTGCTGTCGAACAGGAAGTATACTACATCTATCTATGGAATTTGATTTTAATATCAAGTAAAATATAAAAGGCATTACATTCTTTCATGAAATGAAGCTTGAAATCTGGCTCCGTTCAAGACACTTCAAAGATTGAGGGTACACCATGATCCTAAAATTTCAGTCAAAAGTTTGCAATAACACCCTAAAATACATACCTATAAGTGCTTTGACCACCACCAGTTTGAATTGGACCTGATGAAATCTTTGAAAAAGCCCTGATGGGATACAAACACTTGATTTTAAGGAATGCACAACAAAGTAAACGTTTGCCTGCAATTTCTACTTAGCAAGAATCTTCAAATTGTCTACATATGATGCTATGCTCAATGACTCCTTTTCCTACTTTGTACTCTCCTCTCCACAGAAGCCTTCGATGCCGAGAAAAGGGTTTGGGCAATATGCAAACAGGGTCTGTCGGCTGCATGGATGACACATTTGGTAAAGAAATAAGTTTTGGGAGAAATCAAAAGTAATAGATTTCATGAAACAATAATTTCGAAATAACAAATGTTATTAGAGAGGAATAATGTAAAATGCACTTTCCTCTTGTATAACACCAAGTTTTAGAAATTAAAAAATAGTGACCCAACTAGACCTAATGCTCCCTATTTAAAATTGAATTGGATTGAATCATAATCCAGACTCTAGACTACATTTTTCTCGATCATTTTCAGAATACTCACTTCCACTTTTTGATATAATCCATTGCACTGGTATTACAACCTGCCTCTTGTAAAGCAGCCATGTATTGACCTAATTCTGCCTGCAAATGAGTAACAAAAAACAAAAATAATTATCCATAAAATTGTATTATATGATACTTTCTGATTACACTAATGAAAACGAACATGCGATATTTTGATTAATGAAATACATTTTTCATGGTCTGGATTAGGTGGAGGGATTTGAAGACTTTCACTTTCCCAGCAGAGTCACCCATTTATAAGCGTTAGGACACTTGTTGATGTGTTGCTGATGTCAATTGCAAGTCTTATACGTGATAAATGGTGCCCAGTTTCAGGCCAGAGAGAAAGGGTCAAGGTTTTGAGGAGTGCCCACATATAACTTTAAAACTTTACATGTAATTTTATTAACAGAATACAACAATTCATCCTTTCTTTCTGCTTTAAATTCAGAGTCACTATTATATGGATGCAAATAGCTTCAAAATATGCTTTTAAAAACTAAATTGTACAAACTCTTCTTAGATGGCTCTGTTTACTGCCGCCTTCATATTTGAATGTGTTCCTGTAAGGGACCAGGGTATGAAAAAACTGTCGATTTGCCCTCTAGGCTTACTTTTTGATCAAATTACTTTACTATGTTAGCTACGCTACTAAAATTGGACTTCTTACATGTAACATTGAAAAATGTAATCAAATTTCTAAATTTGCAGATTGATTTTCAGCATTTAATTTAACATTTTGAATGCATACAGTAGCTATTTTGCTTTGTCTACACAATTGATCTGGAGCTTAAATGCCTCTTGAAGGCTTCATTTTTACTCTACTTATTGCTTCCTAGGACATAGGAGATAGGGCAGTAAAATCTGAATGGCAGAGATGTTACATATAAAACTGGCCAAATAATGTGACTCCATGGTGTACCACATTCAACATACCGGTGAAAGAGTAGGACCAGATATAAAGTAAATAATGAATAATCGCAATTTATCATCTGGCGTGCCAGCTGAAAAGTAAGAAGAGTTGCTATCATTGTAAAGCAGAGGAAAACCTAAATAAAATGAATAGATGCCGTTTGAAGTACATGTAAAATATTGCTACAGACATTGAATATTGTGTATAACGATAGACAGCTATGAGATTCGATAATATTGACTGGGATAGAGAGGTGACCTTTACACACAGGTTAAATTCAATGGAAATTAACATTTGAAGCACTGCAAAGCAACCACTATAGGCAGGTGCATGCCCTATAGGATGAACATCATACAAACGTCCCGCTGTATCAAATATTTATAATATCAATCAGCACACACGTTTCTATATATCTAGAATGCAGCAGGATGAAATTTGACAGCATTAGACAGCCATCATGTTCTCATTAAGAGACTAACGAACACAATTAACCACTACATATTTTAGCAGCTAGCCAACCTGCTGGGTCTTGTATTATTTCCATGATGGTTTTATCCTGAAGAAAAAAGAATGAAAACATGAAGAAGAAGCTAATGTGGTGAAACAGAGAACACAAAACTATTGGCTCTGAAAAAGTGGCATATATAGTTATATATTGGGAAAACGCAATAGCAACACAAAAATATGTAACTGATTAGTTTGTGAAATAATGTTAACTATCTTGCGAACACTTGAATAGCAAAACGTGTCATAAACGCAAACGTTAAACTATCTTTAGATGCTCTATATCCCATGAATGTTGGCTTACTACTACAACCTGCGCGGCATTTGGCTTCTGACAAATTTACAGGAAGGTCTGAAGTGGCAAAAAATGAAACTGAAAATCATAAATCGCCGATTAGTTAAAGTAATCCACCGATTAATGCAGCAATTAATCGGTAAAATCAAGTATTTTCGATTAATCGTCTCTAAATTTTGATTTATTGTTGAATATATCAGCAGAGATGTAGTATTCTACACTTACCGCTGATGATTTGCTCATGACCTTCTCCTCTGCTTCAAAATAAACATCTAACTTTCTTGACTAAAAGCAACAACGAAACAAATGAAATATGGTAAATTGGTCATTGTTGAAATGTAGACTTTCTATACTGTTACTTTAAATAAGAGTAGGCCCTAGCATTTGTCATCTTCATCAGTGTTACGGTTGCTTACTTAGCCTATTTATTATTTAATCAAATGAACAAAACTTTCCGACATTAGTTACTAGGACAATTCTTGCTACAAAACTGGTACAATAATGTGGTGTTGCATTGAATGGTAAATTTGTATCATAACTCATCTAGGAATAATCATTTAACAAAGAGCAACGTCTGGTTTTAAACACATATGGCATCTATTCTTCAAATGGACAAATAAGCAGCATATTTCTTTCCTCGAATCAACAACTTCTGCTGCCTTTTATCCATATAACTTCTGCACCATGTAGGTCAACCAAATAGCACTATTTTTGAAATGGATTTCCTCAAAAGTGATTAATCCTGAGCGTTTAGAGACTTGTAACTTGATAAGACCACATAGATATCATTATAGCAAACGAATTGGTTGGCAAAATGGATCAAACTAGACTGAATATTAACCTTGATCTCCTCCAGTAATGCCATCGCAACATTTGTATGCATGTCAATCAATCGTTTTCTTTCTAACAATTCTGGAAGTGAGCTGAAACAAAACAAGACATAGTTAAACCAACATGATTAACAAACAACAGAATATTGAAAAAATTTCCAACGCTGATTGATGCTGTTGAATCAGCATAAACAACAAGAGAAACACATTTTCGTATCAGTAAAGCCAAATTTTCCTTGCCAACTAAGTTAGAATTCAAAATCTGTAAAAATAAGAAACATGAATCAATTAGCTAACCTCACAGCGGATGTTAGTTTTGCTGTATTATCATTCCAGAATTCTTCCATTATTTCTTCATCTTCTCCCTCGGCACCCTGATGAAAATCATAAAAAGCTCAAGAAGGAAGAACAAATCTTGAACGTTTCAAAATTTGTTGAAAATAAAGATGTATAGAAAAATACTTTGATACTTTCTCTTTTTTACATTAGATCATTTAACTACAACCAGGTAAAAATTTGTTTGAATAATAAGGTGATGTTTTTCAACCAGGTAAGTTTTGTCGTGTTTTCTTTGTATAAAGGAAAGCTTCACTTCCCTGTTATTAAGCAATACTGTCCACAATATGGATTCAATCTATTGAATTTTGGCAGATACAGGTGTAATCTTTGAAATCACATATCAGTTTTTTTTTCAAATATAAATAGTAAACAACAATAAGAACCCTAGCATTTGAGCCTTGGATTAGCAACATTTATTTGAGTTTTCCATCACAAGGTCACCTTCTTGTACTTCTTGCAAATGGTAGTCTGCGGTATAAGGCACTGTGCCATTTAGCCTTCTACTGATAACATAGAGGTTATGATTGTACATGATGGTATACATACATCCATTTGATACTTAACTTAAATGATAATCATGTTCAAATATAAGCAGTATCAAGATAGTTTGCTACAAAATGAAATTGTGCTACTCTGCATGCTACAATTATAATCAGGTTTAGGTCACCATTTTGAGTCGATAAGTTATAGTAATCACATGCACTTACAACAGCATGTTTTAAACGTTTGACTTCATCTTCTGATGCCCTGTAATCATCCAACTCCTTTTGAATAGATTCAGCAACAGATGGAAATGGGCTGTAAATAGTAAAATAGATCAATCAATGACAGAACAAAGCAGCAGCAATTTCTTGAACTTTAACATACAAGAACAACAGTCATCAGGAAATGCCAAAAGCAAAATTTCTATGTAGAGAAGTATTCATAGGAACATCCTTTAGACTTGAAAACATGTAGTACACATCAAGGCCTTAACTGGAAATTGATATACGACAGTGCAATTACCAAAAGAGTGGTTAACTTTCCAAGAAGCATCCATGGAAGATGCACATTACATGGTCTCAATGGCAATTTCATATATCAATATGCACTAATTCCAATTACAAAATAGCATTCCAATGAAGACGCAGTAATTGAAAATAGCTCTTTGCCTACAGAAATCAATGATCCATCGTTTGAGTAAATAGGACCGAAGCAAGACAACAAATGACAAAAATCTCATACCTCCCTTTATGTTGTAGCCAAAATTTGTCATTGTTAGCAAAATCATATTTCTTTATTTTTGTTTGGCGATTAGGTACTGATTGGTCCCCATTTTTTGTATCTGTTTCTTTCAAAGAAACACGATTTAGTTGATAATCCTAATACAAAATTAGAGGAAAATTGAAAACATTCTAAAACAGATTCAGTTAAACCAAAAATAGCACAATGCTAGTAAGAAATTGGACTGAAGTTTAGTAGCACTAAGCCTGAAGGCAATAGAAATTACCAACCAATAATTTCTTGGTGCAATGCATAAAAATCAAAATAGTGAAACAAACACAATACATAACAAGTAGTCTAATACAGTATACTTCCAATAAAAATATAGAGGTAAATGCATAAGCATTTATTAGGAATTCTAATTGTCATGAAAAGCAAAGTACATGGCAAGGGTGATAGAGGGAACTACGAAACTTGCGTTAAGTATCCTCTGCCCCTTGGCAGAGAAGGAGGATCTTATGTCTGGAAAAAGACTAATAATACAGGTCTTGTATGTGTAATATTTTGAATTTGGTATGTGCTCTGCTAAAACATCTTGACCTCTTTGTTGGGTATGATAGCCCTGTGGTTTGAAAAATTCTTTGTGTCATGTCACCCCTTGTGTATGTTACTTACCAGTACATCATGACACAAAGCTTGATATGTCCACGTATGATGCAGTGGAGTACACAGATCAATATTACGATCAAGTAGAACCAGAACAGGCCTTTGAAAACTAGAAGTGGAAACAAAGTAAAACCAAAATTCAACCACTTACTGCGAGGGTACAGGTAATTGGTGAGCTGTAAGTATAAAAAAATTGAAAAACAGGAGAGTTTGAATATACCTAAAATTACCAGATTGAATATCTGTTGTGAATAAACTATTTCTTGTGTCGCGTAGGTTTTCTCTGATCTTTTTGTCTAATGCCTAAAACAAATATTGCAAACAATCAACATCAGTTTTTGATATAAAGATGTAAGTTAGGTGATCAGAGAGGATAGGCTACAAAGACTTGAAAAAAAAAACACGAGGCGTTAAAATAATTTTTCAAATAAATCATAGCCTATGTCAACTGTGAGATTGAAGTGTATATATCAGAAAAAATTTTATTGCTTCATCTGAAAGAGCTTAAAATTCTGTTTGTACAACTTCAACATCCTTTTTTACTTTGCGCAATCCTTTCTCTACGAAAATTAGGGTTAAAAGTTGATTTTTGAGAATTTTTTTGGAAGGATCAAATTTAATCACAAAGACACTTACTTCGGCTATCATTTCTGCTGCATTTCCTCTTGGACATCGAATTACAGGAACAGTGCCTGAAATGACAATTTAATTTTGATATTGTGCAATAACTGTCAATCTGAAAGTAGGAATGTGTTCTATTTGATGATACAATGTGGCTACATAAAGACTAGGACTATGTAAACCATCCTATCTAAAATTCATATGCTTACAAGGAATCAGTTCTGACATCTCCATTCAAAATTATTTGCAGTAAATAGTTAAAATAATGATGCATCGGAAAAAGGGTATAAGGAATACACGTAAGATAACACTCAAGCAGCAAGAAAATAAAGAAATAAAACTTACATACCTGATGTGGCAAGAAATGAAAACAAAGCATCGACTAAGGTATCACAGACACTTTCAATTTCGCTATCTCTGGCATCAGGCTTGTTTAACGCTAAAAGAGAAATCATTATGGCATTATTATGTTTATAGAATAAAGGATAGAGAAAAAATCAGACAGGAAAAATTTCAAATGCTAAAGTGTGATGTCATAAGAATATTTCTGACGATGAGGAACATTGTGCCTGAGAGCGAAGTTTGGCAAAAAAAGGAAATGTTCTTAATAATTATCAATGTAGGCTATCTACAAATTGAAGTCTCAAGGTTAGTTATTAAAATGGAAATATCAAATAGCTACAAATTGAATTTACAAATTAAAGTGCAATTTTTTTGATTGTGAGCAATAAAAAAAAACAAGAATTCACCATCTGCTCTAAGGAACCCTAAAAAACTTGCAAAAAAAACAGCAAAGTCTGATCATGTGAATAATGTACTTTGTTTATTTTCTAAATAAGACCTTGTCAGGATGGTTTTTAACTTTTTGGATACCCAGAGCTATACACAATGTCTGAACAAATATATGCTGTGAAACAATTTATGCAAAATTAATTTACAGAAATAAATGAAACAGATTGTAATGTACCATAATAAGAGATGCTTTCTCTATTGTGGTGTTTGACTGTAAACAAATCATCCTCAAGTGATATGAAATTTAAATATTGATCACAAATCTGAAGGAAAGAAATAAAAAAATTAATCATCTACATAATTCAAAAATAGATATGGTCCAGCTAGAGTTGCCAGCGTTGTGATTGTACTGTGTCATCTTCGTTATTAGCAAAAAACATTTCACATAGCAAAGCGAGTAAATTATAAACAGCAATAGCTGCATCAGATTCTTTGACATAGCGTATGGTAGTATAGCTTATAGAGCGTAATTGATGTGACAATATGATGCTAACTTTCAATAGAATAAGATCTCGCTATTTCAGACAACAATTGGCCTAATTTGGTTGCTAAAATTTTTCAGTTCTTTATGAATTGACTTCGAACCGTGTCTGGTATGCAATAACATCATATTCACATAAATAATTCAACTTTCTTAAGGGGTCTACTTTTATGTTACTGTAGGCTACATCTTGATTTATATTTGCGGTAAGTAAAGAAATATTCATACTGTGTTTACAAAACATTGAATATTGCTTACCTTTGCAATCTGAGGTACTGCATTAGACTGCAGTGCTGCACTAGCCAAGTCTTCTAATTTATGACGCGAAATAGGAGATATAAAATTTAAATAATATGTTTCATAGATGCCATTGGATAAATCCTACAAAAA
This sequence comes from Haliclystus inabai, assembly GCA_025505365.1. Taxonomy (NCBI): domain Eukaryota; kingdom Metazoa; phylum Cnidaria; class Staurozoa; order Stauromedusae; family Haliclystidae; genus Haliclystus; species Haliclystus inabai. The sequence continues at coordinate 9,985 of JANVCG010033227.1, forward strand.
ATATGGGAATGTTACATACTTGCTTCATTTTATGCAAAAACTTTTCCAGCTGGGAGGAAATAAATAAGTTTTCGTACAGAATAAAAAACAGCTTTCAGTCAAAAGATAGCAGAGTTCTTTGTAGGGTTTTAAACTATGTAGCGAAAATGCTCCATAAAAAAATTGATTGTCATTGCTTCCATAACAAAAAGTTCTGACTTAAAATATGGCCACAGCAACAAAATATTTTACTCAGAAAACAACTATTTTGGAAATTAAGTAAATAAGTCAATTTCATTGAAAAACACAATTAAATTTCCTTAGTTAAATCAATGTTTAGTTCAACGTTTCTTTGCTGGTCCTAAAAAACTACAAATAAAATCTGACACCCAAAAACTGTAAATAAACAAGTAATAAGACTTGAGAAAGCGTTTATGAAAATCTTGGCAGAAATAGAAATAGATAGGACAAATTAAATTCTTTCCAATACATCAGAAAATAGATAGCCTATATATGAAGATTTTACCTGACATATTCTTTGGATATTTTCGTCAGTTGGAAAAACAAAATAAATTGCTGGCACTTCAGGTATAACATCTCTGTCTGAATGAAGCTGCCTAAAAAGGATTGAAAAATAGATAGCTATTTTCAGAAGCATGCCTGTGAAAAGCTTTGTTTGTCTAGAAATCTGAAATCACTTGAAAACTCAACTATAATGAGTAGGCCTATTGGTTTAATCTTCCCATTAATGACAACTATTGAGACAGCATTTTTTTAGTAGGCCTATCATAGGATTACTGAGACTTAAATAGAAAAAACTATCATTATTCTAGTGACTTTATCAAATTTTAATGGTAGATAAAAATACAATTTCTTGCAAAAATATCTTGAAATAATGATCCAATCATGCTCAAAAATTTGTGAGTAACAAAATGATAAGACACAGCACGAGGACTTACAAATGAAGTGTTATCCCCAGTTCCCGTAACTCTTTTACTGTCAGCAAAGGGGATATAATATCTTGTCCGAATCGATCGTAAACCAAAACCTGGAAAAATCAAACCATCAGGTATGTTATACATCTCATAAAAAAAGGAGTTTGCCATGGTTGAGTGCGTAACTAGCGTGTTGGATCTCAATTTTCAGGTTTTTGGGTTCAATTCCTGGTCAGAGCGCTATTGGTTGGCGACAGGAAGGGCATCTGGCCAGAAAAACTTACAATGTCACTGTTGTTTATGTGAACCTACACCTACAAAAACAAACTCAATGCTAGCATGGTTGTGGTTGCAGGATAAATCCAAAAAAGGATAGGGGGAGAAGCAAAGCATGCATGCCTACTCAGTAAATATTCAAATATTAGACAATAGTAGCTGTAGTGGTTGTAAAATAGGTGCTATCATTTTGATGAAGGCATCCAGCATTGTATGAGCAGTGTTACGTGACAGTCTACCTACAATTTTCATCAGGTTTCATTTAGTTTTGAATTTCTGAAGTTCACATGAAATTTCTCAATCGGGTTAATCATGTGTTCAACAGTGTACTTGCCTTCCATACTGGTTCAGAGATTGATGCTTTTGTTACAGGTTGATTCAAATTTAACATCTGCTTGAGGGCCTCTAGCACAAAGAAAAGCAAGAAAGCAAAACTTGAGTGTTTTGGTTTGAAAACAAACTGTGAAGTCGAGAATCCGAAGTGGCAATAGCTTTGACTCAGCCTCAAGAGATTTAAATTCAAGAAACCCGAATAAAGACCATTTAGGAACCAAAATATTCTCCGGATAACTCATATCAACAGTGGAAATAAATAAAAAGACGTTCAAAGGAGATTATACGTTATTCTTACTGATTTGTTTGCTTCTGCAAGAATTCGCCATTTTGTCCCTCCATAAATTTAATCTACGCATGCGTACTGGCATTGAGCCACGTTTGAAAACTGCTATGTTCTGCGATGTTTCTGATCATCGGGGTAAAAACATTCCGATTCGAACGAGATATTCATGAGGTGCGGGATAGCTACAAGCCTACAACACTGAGGACTGAGGCTACTTTTCTCATACGGGCACAGTGAATAGTTCTATGTCGCTTTCCAGAAGTTTGTCTTTAGCTCTAGTCTAGTGAGTAAAGCAGTGTGTGGAAAATGTGGTCCATACATTGGGCAATAGCGCTAGCAGCCAATGAATAATATCTCATGAAATATAATTTCTTGTTTGTTGTTCTTTCAATATACAAGTTTTACGATGACGAATACATTGAATAAAATGACAGAAAATTAAACTGTCCATATGAAGATACGGTATTACATCCCTTTGTATAATCTTTTGTATCTACTATTTTAATACTATATTTACTAAGTAATCTACTTATACAGTAATTGGGATTGATAATCTGATCTGTTTAAAAGAGTTAAGACCACATTGAAAAATGATCAAAACTGTATCCTGTGACTTCTAGGGTGATCTTTTGGAAATTTGACCCCTGACCTTCTGCTTGCCAGGTTCGCTGATTGCCGTTCTCTGTCAGTGAATTCTTGTAGTCATGACTTGAATGCTGCTCCTGTAGTTTTATTTTCTCCCATGGATATATAAAATTAGTCATTTCCAAACGTCAAGATAATCATTTGTCAACAGTCAAGATGTTTGCTAATGTCAGATGTATGTACAAAAGTAACAATTTTACTTCCATTTTGCCATATTTACACTTTTACCATGTCGCGAGTACAGGCTCTTCTAATGTTAGTACACCACTCAAGAATGAGATTAAAAAGTAGATATCCGATGGTATTTAGAGGTCACGTCATGAGCTTTGGTTTCTTAGAAGGTGAAGCTAAATCGAGTTCTGTGTCTACTGTTTCCTCGTCTTCATCATCAGGATAATCCACAAGTCCACCAAGCTAAAAAAGAAGATGCAATTTAGATGAAAATAGTAAAATAGATAACCTCTTTCACGACTTGTCTGTCTACAAAAGCCAATCGATGTACGTTTTTGGATAATTTACAAATTGTAGAGCTTGAGTAGCCAGTACGCTTTTTGGAAAAAGTTAATATGATTTTGAAATTGTTACTATCAAATGGCTTAAAAAGTGATCTGGATTTTCAATTGATATCAAAATGGCATTTTATACAGAGCATTATCGTTCACACCTTGTTAATAAAAACAATAGGCCTACACTAGCTACAGGTCTTAGTTTTTAGCTGATGATGAAAATACTTTCTAAGCTACGGTGGGAGCTCAATCTGGTTGGCTAATTGTTCACTTACAAGTACTGATAAAGAATTGCCAAGGGTTTTAACCAGTCCTTTGAAAATAAGTTTATTTACAACTTAAAGGTTCTGAATAATAAATGATGATGATCATGATGATGATGATAACATATTTAAGCACATGCGTTCAAGCCTGGGCCCACTCTATTTCAAAACATGTAAATTTGCAAGTATTTGTAAGAGGTGCTTGATTTCAAGTATATGTTTCTTTATTTTGATAAGTCTTAAACAAATTGAGGGGTAGAACTACGATCACTTTAGGAAGTGTTTCTTCTTATGTTATCATCTGGTCGAAGAAGTATTTTAGCCACCAATATGATGTTTATAGTCTTCGTATTTCTATTTAGCGCAATATTTCATAATATTTGTCTGTCTAAGTTACCATTCAAAGGATGTTGGGTGGGTTTTTATTAATTATGCAACAGACACTAACCTTTTTACAATTCACAGCAGGTACTGCCTTGATAACATTTGGTAATGATCCTTGTAAAGTCTTTGGTGGTGACGTATCGTTGTTAAATAATTTTGGTGCAGTCGGACTGGTAGGCAGACCCGGTGGACTTTTTGAGAGTTTTGACGGTAGATTATCAATTAAATCTACATCTTTCAGTCTGGCGCTGATTGGTTTAACCGCATTGTTATAACTTTCTTGTGTTGCTTGTGGTTGTTGTGGTACATCCTCCTCTTCTTCTGTTCCAAAATACATTTCCTCATCTTCATCCATGTCTCTTGCATCCCGTCGGAATCGTGAAGGTGCAATTGTCGCAATACCATGATTTGAATTCCTGAAGCAAAAAAGTTGAAATGAGTTACTTGCTCATAGATAATAAATTTATTTCTTAAATATCCAGAGATTCTCTAATTTTTATATTTTTACCTGTCTGAGTTGTTGGTATTTTCTTGCCGATCTTTCTCTTGATCATACTTCAGTTTGAGACCAGCAAACGTTTGTACATATGTGATTGTATCAAGAGGGGGCATGTGTGTTTCAACAATGTGAGCACACAGTGATTTGATATCCTCCTGAAACGATGTTCAAAGTATAACGATGAAGAAAATCATCAATAATATTCCAAACAATATTAAATTGCTATGTTGGAAAGCCTATATTGTATCAGAAAAAATACTACAAATGCATCTGGAAGAGCATGAAGTACTGTCCTTAGAAATTGGAAAAAGTTTTTACGATGAGTGATTTTCTCTTCACACATTGCGTACAGTTACAAACTAATTATTCAAATTTCCTCACAGCTCTACCAAATATGTGAAAATAAAAGAAAGTCTTTCATTTTTTCCCCATAAACGGGTGCAGTGATCAAAATTTGCAACTATGCTAAACCTAGATACAACAGGCGATTGGTTCCCTAAAAACTGGATAGTCTGAATAATCCCAAATGTCCCTAGTACAAGCTCATAATACATACAAAATCATGCACAAAGCAAAAGTTGCATATGGCTACATTTGGGTTCACACAAGTAATACGATAAGAGATTCAGATAGATTTTGATTCAAATCAGAAGATAGCTCCTAATTGCAATTTGGTGATAACAAATTACCAAATGAAAATTATTATCATTCTTACCAGGCGAATAAAGTCGAATAATTCCAAAATAGCAGAATTCAGTAAATTGTAACGATCCCCATTTCGTAATAACGTAGAAACAATTTGATCGAATAGACTTAATTTGATGATGTGACGATTGTAGAACTCATCTTTCATCCCAACAATCTTGCGCAGTAATCTGACAGCAGCTTTGATAAAAAGGATGAATCAAAAATTCAAAAAAAGTATATCAGACATACATATGGAGGCTGGAGCGTGTACTTAATTTTTTTTTAAAATCTGTATTATTATCTAGAGAAAATGGTTTGATGCAGGCATATTCCTTAAAACACATTTGATTTCAGGTAATATGTGCATGAAAAACGAACAGACACAACTGTTTTATCACACATACATAGTGAAACAAAAACTTAATAGCAAACAGAGAGAAATTAGTAGGCCTCAAGTTAAAACAGTAGCCTGTTTACAGACTGTACTGAAAATGGAAGCCTTTGAAGGGGTAGGGTCTGCTACACGAGTACACAGTGCCTAAAATTTTGTTCTGGCAAAAATAGGAGGGAGGCTTGACAGCAGGAAATGCACCAGAGATTGTGAATGCACAAACATCTTATTGGGTATCTTCTAAGTAATCTGAGTTCAACAATTATGAATACAAACAGGTGCGGTGACATTTGTGATGCAAAGCTTTTTCATCTACAGTTTCATCTTGGAAATACCAAGCAACTGTGTAAATAAACCAAATTGCAGCAACTACTTTCTGATAATTTGAAATACTACCTACCCAAAGCCAAGAATGAATGTGTTGATTTTAGTAGAACCAGTACTCTACGAAGCAGTTCTTTACTAATGATATATGTTTTGATGTGGTTTGTATGATGTTCAACGCAGAAAGATAATAAATCTAGAATGTGGTCTAATGTTGAAACAGTCTTGAAATCATCTACAAAAGAAATAACAAACACATCAGTAATCTTGTTAATGGTTGATTGAAGTGAACAATTGTTTTCATACACGAGCAAAAAATAGGTAATAAGTTCAAATCTATGACTGAATGCATCTCACAGGAAGTCAACCTTTACTTGGTTACAATGATTATTGATGAGTCAATGACAACAAATGAGATGCTGGTGATTTCATGTGTTGCATGTTTGAGTCGCCACATGTTCATCTTAAACGGATTCAAAGAGAAAAGAGCAATTGAAGATAGAGTGGTGGTGCATACTAAATTAACAAAATGTTAGAGGGATAGCCAAACAAGTAAGCAATAGCGGAGAAATATAGAGCCTATAAATGATAAGTGATAATCAGCTAAATGGGTGATTTTAATAGTCTGTCAGCAAGAATATGTAGTAGTTAGAGTACATCGCCTTGTGTGTTATTTGTTATTTCTTACATGAGTAACAACATACACATTTAAAAATATTGATAATATGGATAAGGACGATTGGCTCCAGGGGCACACTTCTGTACACTAATGACACACATTGATTGATCTTTTATATAGCGTTTTTATAAATGAATAGAAATCTACCCTGGCACAACAATCCTTTGGTTTTGACAAACCATACATTTTTCAAACTAAGATATACTGGCAGGCAATCGTCGCTTCAAAATTTTATTTGATGATATTTGGATGAATTTTAAGTCCATTGTGAGGGTCAAAGGCAAGAATAAACAGTTTAATAGTTTGATATAAAAATTTAAGTTACCTTTTGAAGGAGTGCTACCATTTGATGTCACAGCAAATAAACTGGCTGTTAAAACATGCATACTGTGTTTGTAAAAGTAACTAAGAAACTCAGAACGTTCCATTTTCTAAACAAAAGACAAAAAAGATTCAACTTGACGTAAAAAGCTACAATTCAAACTCATTTTAAATAGAAGTAGAATATTAGAAGTTTTACTTACATTTGCACCAAGTCCCATGTTCTCTGGATCGAGAAGCATTCTTAGCAGACACATTAGCAGAATTGACATACCTAAGGAAAGTCAAGTTAATCATTTATTCACTTCATTGCACAAGCAAGTACATCAAAACCTGTATATAAGGTCAGCTATGCAATATTGGGAAATTGGGAATATCGACCACTGTGGAGAGGTGAGCTCAACATGGAGGTTAGATTCAATAGAAATGTGATGAATTTATCTTATTTGAGTGATCAGCTAATTACTACACATCCTAATTGTTGCTAAAATATCAAGTCTAACAATCCCTGTTCAATCTGTTTTTGAGAGGTACAATACAATTCATGTATATAAGCCGACTGACTGAAGTATTGGTAAAAAAAATCTGTAACGCTAACATGTGCTCTAGGTAGGTTTGATCGTGGCTTATTAATGGTTTCCTATTTTGTATACAATTACACATCAGACTAAATATTGAGGTTTACTTACTACTGTCACCTCCACTTGTCATCATCTCGATTAGCATATTGATCAACAAACAATCCTGGAAAAGAATGTTCAAGATTGACATTGAACATTGACTTGCTGTGTTTCTCTGGCAAATATAATCAATTTGGGAGGAACTTATGTTTGCCTTGGCAACAGTGATGAAAACAGCACTCAAGAGATAATCAATGGATCAATACCCAGAAACTTCAAAGCCAAGGCTTATTAAAATAATTTTCCTTTCACCCATTTTCAATGATCTACGATTTCAATACAACGACACATATTCATGAGTTACTGGCTAGTTAACATGCAGAAATTTTCCCAAGTGTTGGCCAGGTTGGTAAGTGAATCAGAATGTTGTTAGTTAACATCTCTAACGGATGCACGATTATTATTTGTTCAGCTATGCAAAACAAGCAAAACAGCTCAGATATACTTTTCCTCTTCACAGCTTACTAGTTCACTTATCTAGAAAATAGGCTTGTACCTCATCTCCAGACTTCCCCTCTTCAATCATGTATTCTCTGACTAAAGTTGGACTGTATTCTGTGATGCAGCATAGGATATCCACAAGCGCACTTTTCATAGTAGCATCATCAAAATTCTAAAATAAACCAGACATGCGTTTATGTTAAAATCATCTGAGATATCACTATAAACTGGGAAACAAACTTTCCAGAGCAGTAGCCCTTCTGTTGTTGTTACTCCATCAATTTCTGCATATAAAGGCAACATGGTTTATGGACAAAGATAAGATTTATAAATGGGTGACACATACATGTCTTCTTGAAGGGAGTCTTTGGTGCTTTATGATGTAACTGCTAGGATAGTATAGTATTCAATATATTATTTCCTACAAGAGGATTGCTTGAGACTGATGAGCTCAGGGCTTTTTGAAAGCGAAAAATATGAATACAGACATTTATTAAGCAATGGATCTACAGATAGCAGCCATGTAGCATAACAGTTACGGCAGCAAGAAAAAGCAATGCCAAGTATTGAGTGGTCAAAATACCTTTGGAGTGAAACAAGCAGGAGGCTACTTAAAATTGTCGATTGGTATATGTATGAATGATACTATATAATGACATTGCTTCACATATTTCAAATGAGGGACTTATTAACAAAGCTTACCAAAAGCATTGGAATAGTTGATAACAGACCATGTGAAGATAGACACTGAAAGACAGAGATATCAAATTAGATGATGGAAAGCCATTTGATACAGACTTTCAAAACATGGAGTTTGATGTAAGCTGCAACATGGTCTTTATCTGGCATAATCATGATATGGTAGAAAAACAGTGAAGGTAGGGTGAGGAATCTCACCTTGCAGTAAATTCCAACAAAATTATTTTTTATGGTTTGAAGTACAGTACCACCGAATATATACTGCATTTGCAGTGTCACAATACGACAACATTTCATTCATGGTACAAATCTTTTTCGAACCTCATGGATGGTTTATCCCTTGGTTTATCCATTTTATCAAGTGTGATTCACAATGTTCACATTCTAATGAAACTGTAAGCCTTCAAGGATCCATGGTTTGAAAGAGAAGACCTTTTGAAAATGTAGGCGTGACCATGGTTTATCTAACAAACCGTTGCAACTATGTGAAAAAGTACAAAATTGACGTGTAAACCCTTTTGAGGTGTACCTGGCTTTACATGGATGGTCAGAGGTAAAAAAAAAAATATGTAGTGAATGCGACCATCCAAATTTCTCTAGAGAAAACTTCAGCAAATAGGCTTTCTTCAAATTATGTAGAACCTCAGAATCAATTTAAAATTTGCAAATTATGCCTGCAGATTCTTGTTGTGATATTTTCTAGCCCTGTTGGATGATTACTGACTTACCTTTAAAAAAGCATCTCTGTTGTGTTGCTGTAATATTTGAGATAATGTGCACAATTCTTTCAAAAATAAAACCTGGAGAGATAAAGTCATAGGGTAAGATAGAGTGGTAAAAATGTGAAAAGGATCAGCTTTTGAGGTAGCTATCGATGGCCAAAACAAAAATCAATAAAAATAGCACAAAACAGGAGTTGTATTATCTCAACTTAAGTTGAGTCCAGCTGTCGAAGAAGCAAACTTTTAGTTACAAATTATCTTCTAAATTAAGCACCAAAGAATTTCTCAATAAAGGCAGTAAAATTATTTATACTTTTATAAGAACTCACCAATTCTTTTCGCTTGTCGTCCGAAATTTCATCGTCTGTTAGTCGTGTGAATAATTCTGTGATAAATTTGCCATCACTCTGTTAGAAAAAAATGACATAAGATAGAATAGAATTAGTAACTTGAAAATTGTTGCAGCCTATACAGATTGATGTGTCAGGCATTAAAATTCTTTAATTTAATCATTTTTTTTTTTTTTTATCTGCCGATCGGTATCTAGAATCTTGGAGTGAAACATGTAATTAAACCGATATCGAAGTGCATGCAGTTGAAGAATTGAAAGTGCAACTAATCTTGTTGGAAATGCTATAAGAATAGTTGGTAAATCTTGAGTAAAACAATGCATGGCCAGGAACCATCAAATACATAGGTAAGGTGCATCGCCCTCCTTAGATCCTTGAGCTCCATAAGATCTCTTGAAATTGCCCTTTAATATATAACATTGATTTCATCGATTCCTTCAACGTTCAACTGTTGACACAGGGAAACACAATAAAGACTATAATAACAACATTGGTTGGATTGTAAGAGGAGGGTTCTCATGTAACAGAGCTTCATCCTCAGACCTAATGTAGTTTTTTATAACAACAAGGAAAATTGAATTGGCTTTCAAAAAGAAATGTTAGCGCAAAAATTTTGAAAACACAAAAACCTACCTGTATCATATTCACAATCGCAATTTTGTTGAAAAATATAAATGAGCTTAGCGTAGACATATTCTCTTCAAATAACGATGGCACCGGTACCAGTACATCTTGTATGTATTGAACACGATATGTTTGATGGATTTTTTCGCGAAGTTGATCATTTGTAATTGGTATAACTTCCTTAAAGTTCACTCTATTTTTCAAGAACTCACGATGAGCAACATGTTTCTTATTAGGGTCATATTCAAGTACACCAACGACATCAAATATTGCATCGTCTGACAATAATAGTTCAAATAAAGAATTTTTGTTCAACATAAATATGGCTTTGAATATTTGAAACAAATAATGAAGTCCCATTGTATTTTCCATATCTTCGCATATGCGAAATAGATCCAGCAATTTCTTGATGTATTCTTCTTCCTCTAATAAATTGGCTAGTTTATCCTTCTGCGTTGAATTTGTTAAAACACCAAGGCATAAAGATGCAATATCACCAAGACGACTTAATTCACATCTTGGTAACTCTAATGTTGTATCTGATAACTCATCTGCTGTTTCTTCTTCTTCTTCTACATCTTGCGTAATATCAACAGAAGGATGTTTTCCTTGTACCTAACAAAAAAGAGGGATATTTAATTATGAAAATGACTATACTTTGCTGTCAAGGGGCTAAAATTCATATAATTCCACCATAGTTTGTGCAGAACATGGCATTGAATCATCTCAGGGTGCCTGTCTCTATCTTCATGCGCTGTAACTTCCAATTTTCAGATTTTCTCTACTGTCATTTTTCAACCTGTAAATTGCATCACAGAGGAATAGCTTTTGTCAATCATGGTTTTGGGGTGTTTGGATAATATATTGCCTTCTGTTTTGCATAGTATCTGATGATTGACTTTTTCCACATAATTATTATCCTTTCACACTTTAAGAAATCAAACTTAACCACATACTGAATGTCAACGTTACAAATAAAACAATACACTTGTGTCATCTTTTCTGTTGTAGTTTCAAAAAATCAAACTATACAATGTAAACTTATTTGTTGACAAACAACTTCCTTTCGTGAGTGAAATGTTGGCATTAGAAAAGGAAAGTTTAGACATCATCCAATTTATTTATTGATTGATAAAGCTCATAAAAAACAAGAAGCACAAAATCGAATAATAGCCCCATTCTATTTTGATAAAACTAGAGGAAACTTGATTTCATTGAAGGGATTTACAATTGAGAACCAAAAATTAGATGATTCAAATTGGGAAACCCTATAGAGAATTTCTACCATAATTAAACCATTGGATAAATTATTCACGTAATGTATGCACCTGACAAATCTTCTCCCAAATTTCATCACATCCTTCCTTTTCTTGAAAACTGAGAGCTAAATCATTGTCATCTTCTGACCAGACTATGAGAGTATCCTTCAATCAAAAGAGAATGTAAGTAAATGTTTGATAAGACCACCTATCCCTCCCTTTAATCCTTCCAGGTAGAAAAATTAATCTTCTCAAAATGATCAACAAGTGCAAGATGCAAACATAATTGCAACTGTGCATACAGATAACTGCACACCTGATAAAATCTTATAATTTTCTTAGGTTTTATATTTCAGCTCTGTGAGATACAGCCTTGTGTGTCAATTGCCTTGATATAAGATATTAATTACATTGGCTAATAGCAGATATTACACCAATAAATACCTCTGAGGGCTCAAGTTCAAAAGATTGACTACGTGGCCGAAGGCAATTATCAAACATACCTGTTGCTTTTGATAGACAGTGTCTGTTTGAATACGTGACTCCAATAACATTGAACCTTCGAATGAACAGATACGTTGCAATTAAATTTTAATTTCATAATTAGATTCACAATTAAATTTAAATTTCCAATTTAATGATGCGCATAAGACACAGTATAGTCAGAAGTTGCCTATATTTCACAGACTTATTGTCAATTTTAGCAGGAAGTTCAATTGAACATGAAGATACAGGGTGGCAGATAAGGCCTAGGTTATACAGCGTGCTATAAGCGCAACGTGTCAAGCGCTTTCTGGCTTGCTCGCTGTTGGCGCGAGACGAATGGTGAACGAAATCATACAGTGTGCCACAGAGAGCGTTTCGGACAGATTTACGTCATTTGTATGACGAACATAGCTTCTCGAATGCGTACATCCTGCATGTAGACAACAATTTTCAACTGTGATAATTGACTGCACTTGTAAAACACCCAAATTGGTTTGTGTACCTTGTATAAGCAAGTAGAGCTTCTGTTTGGGCTCGAGTGAAAGGCAGAACATAATATTGGAGTGGAAATCTTATATTTAATAAATTTATCTTTTAAGTGCTAGCCATTGTTGAGTTTTTTTAATTATTGGACAAACAAAGAGCTTCTATCGTTGGAAACTGGAGATAGATTGCTATTTTTGCTGATTTTGCAATCTGAACAGCAGACTGGAAGGCGCTATCTTCTGGAGATGCATTCGTCTCCGTGGCAACGAATCCTGAATCCGCGAAGATTTTGTTTAAAAATGTAGACACAACCCCCAGTTTTACCTAACAATATCACATCCGGTCTGTCTGGGATTGTAGATCGTCTGTAGCTCGCTGAATTGCAGCGAGCCAAGGATGTTGGAGCGCTCCTGAACGAAAGCACTGTGCCAACCCAGGTTATACGGACGTGCCAAGTGCGTGCTAAGCAAATTCTTGACATAATTGATGGCGCGGTGCACTGATAGCACGCTGTATAACCTAGGCCTAAAATGGTGATCAAAAATATCAAATCACAACTATTGTAAGTAGATTTCATCATAGTTGAATCATTCAATATTGTTACTGAAATTCAAAAATATAGCATATGTGACCCTCCGTGTCAGAATCTACAATCGTGACAATGTGAAAGTTTTTAGCAATGGCGCAAAAAAGTGAAAAATCATGAAAATTTTGAAAAAATAATCAAACTTCAGTTTTTACCATGTTTAAGTCGAATGAAATATGATCTTTCTCCTGGTGTTGCTAACACTTGATTTAGACCTATATTTCAGGAGGTATTTCCAGTTTCAAGCCGTTGCTAAGGCTGTTTACGAAAATGTGATATACAGCAACAGCTGATCTACGATAAATTCAAGGAACCGCACAAGCAAAAATTAAACAAATAAAGCAAAATATCAAGATATTAATTTTATATTGCAAAAAAGATTTTTGATGGAAAATCCCTATGTTGACATGTAATTTTAGCACTCAAATAGAGAACTTTGAGTAACGGAGCTATAAGGCAAATAAACCACGTTGCTTTTCAATCATTTTCGCAGCGTAAAAAGGAGTATGTGATTTGAGCTTGAAATAAGTTTTTAAAACTTTATTTTGAATTTCAAGGTTTTGTTAGCTTTATCACAAAATCATGTCATGATTTTTGAAACAAATAATTATTTATATTTATCGGTTTCCAGATAGATAAATACAATTGGTGTTATTGTGTCAAATAAATAACAAATTACAATTCAGAAATCAGCGCGTGCAATCCTGAAACCCTTCCAGAGCAGTTATGTTTTGACTTAAAAACGTTGGGAATGTCAAATAAAAAGCTAATAAATTGCAAAATCACTCATATTTAATTCATTATTCATCTTCGAATATATTTACAAAGTTTGAAAAAGTTTGGACTTCTGTAACATAGAGTTGCTAAGGTGTTTTGAAGATATAAAATTGTGAACCTTCGAGCTTCGTTTTCTCGATTCGACTCTTTCTTTTTAAGGCTCCGCACAAAAATAGAGTTTTATTGATAAATCAAGTTATACTGGTCGGATTACAAATTTGTTTAGAGATTTGAATAGCCTATACAATTTTGCACTAGAAAATGTAATAAACTCAATTTTAAAAATTTTTCACGGCTGTTGATTCTGACACGGAGGGTCACATATTTGTTTTTAGGCATGAAAGTCAGTTTCAGCCAAACGCGAGGAAAAAGTTGTGAAACTTTGTAAAACAATAGCTAAAATATAATTTGAGGGGCATTTTTATTGCTCATTACAAACAAGGAAATCGGTTTTTCCGAGGAACATCTTTTTTAAAACGAAGAAAATATGAAACTATTTGATGGCAATAAGCTACCAAACTTAATTATCAACATATTTAAATATCATTATGCAATGCGCATGGTGTACATCAAATAAGTTCATACTTTGAAGTAAAACAAATGCAGAATAAAACAAAGTCTTCACGACATCATTTTTCAAGAAGATATTACCACTTGCTGATTGTGCATTTGTGTTCATTTTTACACACCAATACTTGTTCAATACTCACAGACATTAATTTGAATGTGGGTTCTTGAAGTGTAAAAATCAGAATATTAATTATTGTTTGATCTGAAAGAGCTCAAAATTCTGTTTTTATAACTTCAACATTGTTTTTTACATTAAGCAATTCTTCCCTCACAAAAATAAGGCATAGTGTTAAAAGTTGATCTTTGAGAATTATTTGGTTTTCTAGATAAATTAGTTGGTGGCATCTGAAAAACATCTTCGCAAGACAGGATGCACCTGCCAAAGTTAAAAATTAAACCCAGTGCTGCCTGATACAAATATGCATTTCGACCTTGTTTGATTTACATCTATGTTGATTGATTAAATTGTGAAACATGGTACAAATTAATTGTCTTTTCTTACCACATCAGTACTTCTATACAGTTGGTATAACCTCAAGTAATTATTTTCTAATCATTCATAAAATTACAGTTTTGACAATACTGTTAACAGGGTATTTCATGTTAGCAGGCATAATGCTGTTATTCAAACCATTTGTAATAGAACTAATAGATAATTTTGTATTTTGAAAACCAAAACTGTTTCATTGTCATGATTTTAAGCTGTAGTAACATTAACACCTTCATCAAAACAAAATGTCATTTGAAGACAAAAAAATTTTGAAGAAACAGTTGTTATATTTTCAATTGATCCTAAATAAAAATATAAATACATAAAGAAAGAACTCATTTAATTTTCCTGCCACATAAATATTTATGGTAAACTAGAAAAGCGTGCTTATCGTAAATTTAGATTTGATAACGTGTAGTAAGCGGCTAAAATTTCACAATCAGCGTGTCGGTACTACGTCCACTATTCAGCATAAGAAGAAACATTCTCGTTATTTCAAATCAATTGAAAGCAAATTGATGAGACATATTCAACATACCGTCATCTTCTGATAAGACAAGCAAGACAATTCCTTGAAGGTTACCATGATCTACATACATAGACGAAACATGACCAGTTCCATGATCGTCCCATTGGTTTCCCTCGTTCAAAATATATAATTTGACTCGTCGTCTTGTGTTCGACATGATAAATACAATCTAAAATAATACAGCTGGGCTTAATCAGCTTTACTAGTAGCCTCACCAAAGGTGAATAATGTAATATAATGTCTAAAATGTCACATTTTCCACCGCATCGTTTTGTTACTTGATTGTGTGTGTGCCGCCATGCTGAATTTCTTGCGAGTGAAAATGAAGAGGCGCAAACTATGATCAAAAACCATTCACTATGCGCATCACCAGCTTTCGCGCGCTGAGATTTGACCGGAAGCAGCATGGGTACAAGCTGATTTCTAGACGGGGGTACTGATCCAGTATTTTTCAAAATAGTTATTGTTATTTGTAATGGAAAGTCACTCGTTGAAAACATATCATGTAATAACGAAATTTGATTGGCTGTCTTTGACTAAATCATAGTTTCATCTGGAAATCTCCCATTCACCATAGATTTTTTTCTATAAAAGTTCATTGAGTCTCGTGATTTCGGAATTACAGCAAAATACTCATGTACTTTCTTGATCTTTTTCATTCTTACTGTTTTAATATCAAATAGGCATTGATTAGAAGCAGACCAAGCTTCTTGATCTAACAGGATGAGAAAGTTAATGCCCTACTACTATCTTACAGCCCTATGTTACAGAAAGTGAGAATCACAGAGTTTTTAATCCACCTACAATAGATGCATGAAAACTGCATGCAGTTTTTTGGAAAGAATTAGAGCAATAAAAAATTCAACTTTCGATAAATACTGAAAAAGCCCGGGTGAAAAAGCAAATATTGAAAGTCGTACGTAATATTAGCTCCACATATCAAAGACTGACGTTTCTGACAAGTGCGGCATTTGTATGCTAATTTTCTTAAAAGTTCTCTTGTTTCGAGCTACAAAAATGCACTTCAGCGACCCCAAGGATTCTCATTTTTCAAGGATCCTGTGTCCAACTTCAGTGAATCTGCTTGAATTGTTAGTTGTTATCGTTATATACATATTTATTAATATCATTTTGTAGCTAATATATATAGCTTTCTATCAAATGGAAAGACGTTTTCATCCTAAATTAGCTCATTTTGAGAGTAGCATCAGTAAATATTGAGATGGATTTTCTCCTCAATGAAAGATGTAATGTTATTTGAACTTGAACAAGGTAAGTAGCCTTATCCAAGTCATTTTACCAAGTAAAATCATAGTCTCACTCCAAAAGCGCGAGCGTTGAAGTGTATGCAAATGCACATTTTATCTCGGCATAATGTTGTGCTGGTTGTATTTGATGTTGTTTCTTCCCAATGCAGTATCGAATATATGAGCAACATCTATAAATATAAAGGGGACACGGCCCCTATCACAATTTTGATTTTTGTACTCTTCTACAGAAAACCACCCTCTTTTTAACAGATTCCCGTGATTGAAGTGATATATCCTTGGGTTTGATGGAATACATATATCAATCATTAAATACACAATAATCAAATCACTTTCACTTGTTTTTTTAATACATTAGACTTTTATCAATATTTTACGGAATGACTTGGAAAATCAAATAATTATATCTATATGTGTCCCCCTGACAATTGGAAAATAAGCGCGAAACCAAAATCTGCATTTGCATTCAGAAGTACGCAAACAAAATGTCGGACGAAAGACCTCAGTCTTTATGTGGCAAAGACCAGAGGTAATAAGATTTAATCATTTGTAGTGAATGAGTTTAATATCTGATACTATCGTGTTATGGATAAGTAATAATTTTCCAATTTGTGATGATATTTTGTAAAGGAGCTTTTGTCTATCGAAAGTTATCGATTTTCAGGGGAATGATGTACAAACCCCGAGTCTATGGTTTAACATGCATTTTTAGCTTCAATTCTTGATTAATCAAAGGGTAAAGACACTTTTTGTTGATTTCACTCGATTCAACTGACTGTTACCAACTGCTATGTAATTTCACGCTTACTTCTGCACATAACAACCTCTTTCATAGCTTTTGCTAGGGGGCGTTGCCATACTTCCATAGTGACTTGCATACAAGTCAGACTGCATTTTCGAAAATTGTTGAAAATATGTTGTAAAGTGCTATTTAATAAGATTGGTCGACAGCAATCACACAGTTTTTAAAATACAAGTGAGATTATAATGTCGACTGATCTCAAACACAGTAAAGGCCGTAACTTCTTGGTTTATGTTGGAGGGGTTTTGCCGGATCTGCTCGACAAAAAGTGATCATTTCCAGACGCTGCCCGAAAATTTGTAATGGAATTAGGTGTCTGGTGACTGGTGTTCGAGCTCCCCAAGAATATTTTTGTAAAAGACAGCTCTCTAGATGTTCATAAATGGAACTTTCAGGCTGTCAAGTTGGGCCAATTTACATAGGAATATATCGTAAATTGCGATGTAGGACACAACTCAGAGCAATCAATCTGAAAGAGTTAGTCTAACCACTCTGATCTAGTAAGAAAAACAATTTTACAACAGCTTACAAGATGCTATATGAGTATGGTCACTACAGTACAGTGACCGTAAAAAAATCAAGTTAACATAAGCATAGATAGATGATTCCCAGTATCAAGATCATATAAACACAGTTAAATAAAGATCATCTTCCCACTTTGGTTTAAAGGTATCACATGTAAACTCATTTTGAAGGCTTCGCTATTTCGGTAGGCCTACGCAGAACATCACATATTAAATAAATGTTCCATATTATTGAATAAAATATTCTCCAAGAAAATCAATGCAATGTCTTTTAACCTTGTTGTTTCCATGTAGCTAGAAAGTTTACCGCTTGGAATTATGTGTTTCTGTCAAAACAAACAGCCGCCATTGTAAATCTGCATCGTGTTCCGCATGACATGATATCGCGAAAACAGAAAGATTGCTCCAAGTTTTTATTGATTTAATTTCTGACGTTAGGGAGCTGACTGTTGCAAAGAATGCTAGGAATGCGATTTAAAGCACTGTGATTGGTTCCTAGTGAAGTGCTTTAACCAAAACGCTATCCACTACGTCATCCACTGGTGCAAAATCAAGCCAAATCATCGGATGCCAAGTTTGAGGGGAGCGAAAATATGCTCATTGATTGGTGGAAGCACGAGTTTGTGCACTGTACACACCACCAATCAAAACATTCTTACTACAATAGCTGAAGATACTTTGAGCTGCCATAAATAACTGTGATGCTGTAGGAAAGCAAGACTGCTATTGAGTTATGAAAAAATTGTTTTTAACATGAGAAAGTGTAATGTCCACAAAGTGGTGGTGAGATTGATGTTTAAATTTTTGACTGGAGCGAGTGCTCGTTTTGCAGCCCCTGGAATCACCCCTGGATATATATACCCATTTTCCCTGACAAAAAAGCATGTTTTTTCAGTCAAAAATGCCTGAATTTAGGTAGCTCGAAGCATGACATATTCGTTCAGAACATGATTTCCTGTCAAGTATGCTGATTAACAATTTTTTATTTTCCATGTGAAAAGGTTTTTCAATTAAGCACCACGCTGTGTAATAAGCAATACATTTCCGACTTTTTCGTGGCCGTCATACAGCGGTCAAAAGCTATGAAAACAAAACTGCAATTTGATAAAAACGAGTCCTATCTTTTCAAAATTTTTCTTTCTACTGCATAAAGAAGACCAAATAATGTAGATTTATAATTCTTCCAAGTCTGTGTGGCAAAGATTACAACACTAAATTAGATTTTTTGAACTTTCTCCGGAAGAAATTTTTTAGCGGGATTATTGAAGCTTCGACTGAAAACGACAATTTTCTCTATATGATTAATAATATTTTGTTACTAAAAAACACCTCATCATCTTTTGAGAGCTATTTTGGAGGATTTTCAACGATTTTGTCCCAAATTCCTCATTTTAATTTTGACGCTCTTGAGATTTCATGGTTTCACTTTGCGTGGAATTGCCCTAGATCTTTGTTAAATCCATAGGCCTCTTTAAATTTTTACTATGTATCCTATTTATTTCAGTTCATTTGCATTTCTTACAATTCGTGATCGCTTGCCTGAAATTTTAACAAAAGTGATTGATCTTATCTCTCGTTTGACGAAACAGCATTTGGCATGCAAGGAAGATGTAAGTTCCATGTTTTGTTTTATTACGTATGTCACTAAGCCTGTAAGGCACTTTTATAATCCCTAATGCTTGAAGAGATCTATGGTATCCTAAATCCAGCCTATGGGGGATAATAGGAGTAGGAGAGACGGTAGAAAGGTCTTATAATCATACCTAATATGTTTGTAGTATTATAGGCCTATACATCCCTGTAGGCTAAACTGCAGCTCTCCCATTCAAACTACATTCCCACGCTCCCACATTTGCTCATATAAACATCTAAATATTAATTCTATTTGTCACCGCGTCTACAACTCCCACTAATGCAGTAGATTCTATCATGCAAATCATAATCATAGATTTTTTATCAGCTTTTATGGGATGAAAAAGTAGTTCAGTAACATTTTTCAATTTAATGAATATCTTATTTTCAAAAATTGCTATCTTTTGCGTATATGACCCTCCGTATGAATATATCTTATTAGCTAAAACTCAACTAAAGACCCTGGAAGAACCCTGATTAGTTAACGTCTATTTTCTTCTTGTGGACAGCTATTGAAGATAATATCAAAACTCTTATTTTAGAGATATTCCATCTCAGAAGTCGACAGCTATCATATAAGATCAATTAGTTAGTTTATCTTTATTTATCAATCTGTGATTAGATAGTTTCTTTGCTTGGTTCTTTGATAAAAAAAATAAAGCAAAAATAACTGTATTATATTATACTGAATTTTCAGGAAAAAGCTGATGATTGCAGATCTATTGTTGCTGCTTTGGTGAAATTGAAAAATGAAATGCAAACCGATAAGGAAATAACTCATCTCAGCACTGCGTATGAAGACTATCAAGCATGGAATGATTTTATATCAAATGATTTAAAACCAGTTTTCAAGCTTGGTGTTCCAGATTGTTCAACATGGTACAGTGTTCCATGGCTTTCATGTGAATGTTATTTGTATAGACGTATCTTCGAAGCTTTACAAACAAGGTATTTGTGTTATTTATTTATTTGCTGTTATCATATTTGACCATTTTTCTCTGGAAAAAAGCAATGCATACTTCTTTGGGTTCAATGTGAACATTATGGCTTATAACTCCATTTGCTAATAGGGTTGAATATTGAGAGATGGTTTTGGCAGATCACATAATTTGATCATAATCTCGTCACATAATCAATGAGATTCAATGCTGATAGACAAGGACCTCTGATTTTTAGACCATTCTGATGAACTCATGGTATCAGGGGATCTAAAATGTTCAATGAGAGAGCTACAGCTTCTTGAGAGATAAGGGTTTACAAAAGGATTCATGTATATATTCATGTATGGCTAGCTGTAGATGGCATATTGAGATGTGCTTGAAGAAGAGATAATGGCCTGTTATGCACAACTAGTTATAACAATAGGAGCTGCATATTGAACTTAAAAAAAGAAATAGAATTTGTTTGTGCATGGAAATTTTCATTGTTTTGTTGGTAAATGTACTTATGTGCAAGCCGTCAAGCCTAACCATCATTTCATATCAACATTTTAATTTTGTATAATTGGGCCTAATTTTTTTATTGAAATTTGTTGTGTGAGATATCGGATACATAAGTCAAACTTTGTTGAAAAAGATTCATGATTGAGTTTTTTTTTTCTAATCACTAAGAACCCTTTTTCAACAAGATTGATCTGTGGCAAACTTTATTTCCTTTCTTTATTTGCAGCACTCATCATCAATCATTCGATCCTTTTCAAGAGCAAAAACAAACTGCTTTTCATGACTCTAAACAAGCAATGATCACATTAGCAAATCAATTGGATTTATTTTGTCAGTCCAAAGTATCATTGTCAGATTGCAATGATACTATCGAGCTCTTGCGCTCAGAATTTGAAGTCTTCTTAGAGGTATGTTAATTGGAGGAGTGAATCCTCTTAAATCTATTTGATAGTTAGTTCTATCTGATTACGATTGTTAGCCGAATTACCAGGTTTATACCATGTCACCAAATGTTTATACAATGGCTCATAATGACCTGATTTTAAAGCATCTTAGATAATAATGTTATTGAGATAATAACAGATTCACAATTTTCATACTAGTTTGTTAAAGTCTCCGGGAACTTCGAAAGCACCCAAAGTGAAAAATAAATGCAATACCCTAGAACACGAAGGCCCTGTCTTGAAAAGTTTCGGATTTTGAAAGACAGAATTTGCTATTATAATCAAAACTCAACTAAATGGATTATTTATTTATTGTCATACTCACTAAAGGCTATGTAACCGTCTCTTTTCGATAACAGCTGGAAAATGCATCTATCCCTCCATCTCTACCTTCCTCGATATCAGCCAACAGACAATTAAAGCCTACGTCATTCTCCACTAAGGCTGGGGCATTTATTTTTTCAGACCTTAGATGTAGGTCCTCATAACTTGACAGATTTTTTAATTATAATTGAGAATAGACACAATTGAAATAGACATTAGCTTGATTAATACATGTATTGAGTCAATGAAATATTTCTCTTGGATGTATCATATGTAAGATAATGTATTGAAAATACCACACAGTTCCGGAACTTGGAAAAAAACCTTACACTGTAGATCCTAAAAGCTTGCATTATACTTGAAGTTTTATCTATTTTATTTTATGTAGTATTCACTTTGGGGTAACAAATGCGATCTATCGATATCTGCGGGAGTGCAAGAACAAAATCAACTAGCAGGTGGCTCACAACTAAAGATGTTACTAGACCACATTGTTTCAAACGATACAGAAAAAATATGGCAAAGAATTCTAAACATATCATCAGTAACTGATGGAAATGTGAAGTCATCTTCTTCTGCCCACCGTCGACTTGATATCATATTGGATAATGCTGGCTTTGAGCTATTTTCCGATTTGTGTTTAGCAGCATTTTTAATTGAAAAGAAACTATTTTCGTTTGTTAATTTTCATGTTAAAAACATCCCATGGTTTGTATCAGATGCTAATGAACTTGATTTCAAATGGACTATTGATCAATGTCTTGCGTCAGATAACGAGGTGTTACAAACAGTTGGAAAGCAGTGGAACACTATGTCAAATAACAATCAATTTAGAATCAAGCAGCATCCATTTTGGACATATGCCTATGATTACGCTTACATGAAAACTGTATCTCCAGATTTATATCAAGATTTATCTCAAGCGGATTTAATCTTATTCAAAGGTGATTTAAATTATCGTAAATTAATTGGTGATCGTGCTTGGCCTCATTCGACACCTTTCAAGGATGCATTGACTGCATTCAAACCCGCACCGTTGTGTACATTGAGAACATTAAAAGCGGATTTAGTTGTTGGCTTAGAGGAAGGAAAAGATTTAGAGATGTCTAGTAAAGATGAAAAGTGGATGGTCAACGGTAAATATGCTGTTGTACAATATTGTGAACACTAGGATTACGTAAATGTAACATGACATCGCAATCGGAACTGATAAACTTACCCCTTCTGTACACGTATTAGGAAAGATATTTGAATTTAGTCTGATAGAAATTAGATTGATGAATTGAATTTGGATCTGTGTGTTTTTTATCGATAAGTAAGTCTATCTATTGAAATGTGACCAAACTCATGGTCGACATTTATTTTCTATTTTGAATTAACAGGACTATTACTTTTGGTAGTTGAACCTCGCCAAATGATTTATTGTCAATTTTCATTAGGGCTAACTGCAACCTCCCCATCCTCCATTACAATTACCACCTATTGCTTACACAAAGAATGATGTTTTACAATTGTTTTACATTTCACCCATTTTCGCCTAAATTGAACTTCTTCATTTCTCATTTAAAGTCCATTACAAATTATTGGAATCCTTAAGTTTATTTTCGCAAAACAAATTTAATTTCTAATTTCTGAAGAGAGCTGCTACTTACTATGAGCAGTGATATGCAGGCTAATTGATAAGAGGCAAAATACTGCAAACTTGTTTTAATTATGTCGTAACTCATTGGTAAACATTAGCCAACACCAAGGGACCTTCAGCGCTAGGTTTCTAGTAAAGCTGAGTGTCGGGTTTACATTTTATTTAGGAAGTCACACACTAATGTGATTGATTTAAATCATTTAGGCACTCACTTCGAGTATGAATTTAATGGAATGATCTACTCAGCAATGCACTTTTTTTTAATCTATTTCAAATGTCTGGGTCACAACGATAACCTACATTTGACCAAGAGCATTTGATCATACCCTGCTCTTTTTAATGATCATTTATACATTTCAAAACGTAGAAATATTCAAGTCAATTTTTCTGATAAAGCGTAACATAGTAATTTTGCAAATCATTTTATTTGACATAATATTTAAGTATTGTATGGTTTGTTTTCTTATAATTATTACTTTACATTGAAACAAGTTTGACTTGTTACTGGAATTTCATTTTGCATTAGCATCAATCCAACTTCGATATTTGGAAACAGGTGCAAAACCAGTATAAAATTTACAATACGTTACAACAAAACTAGTTACGCCATATTGCTTCCAAGTGCCATCTTGATTACGACATACGAATGGTCCACCACTATCACCACGGCATGCATTTTTGGAATTCCAATAGCCATAACCAGCGCAAATAGCTTCCCTCGAATGACGACATTTTCTGGTGTCAACAATTGGTAATTTGGCTTGCTGCAAAACATTGTAAGGCTGTGCTGGATGCTTTATGGATCCCCAACCTGTGGATACGAGAAGATACTAACATTATCAAACTGCATGACATAGATGGTAGTATTTTTAACCTAGGTATACGAGAGAGCTCTATTTTTAGAACAGTCACTTGTCTATGCTGGTCATTCCATGTGTATAGACCTGCAAATGCTAGTTTTTTCAAACTTAGCATTCCGTTGGAGGACACCTCTCAGTCGTAATCAACATTCCAAAACTCACAGCTGGCCCTTATATTCAGGCTCCACTGTGTCATATTATAGTGCTATATAGTCCTCATTCAATAGACTTTGTGGAATCTCAGTGTAATGTCTCAGGAATGTTGGAGTCAAGTTTACCATTTAAGCTGTTTCCAATAACGCCGTTCGCAGCGATTTTTCACACAGTAACTCCACCATGCTTGGTGTTCTACAAAATATCTATTTCGCGCACAATGTGTATCTTCTCGGGATGACATTTCATAATCGGATAAGACTAATTTATCAGATAATGTGATCAATACATTCCGCTACATGTTTATCTACCCATCTGAGAGTACTTACCAGCAAGGTAACATGTTGAACCGTATTGTACTTTTTCGTGAGATGCGGCAAGACATATTGTATTAACATAGCGATTAAGTTTCGCTGGATGTTTCAATTCAATCAGAGCCATATCAGCCCAGATTGGAGATAAGCTGTAGGATCTGTGCGTAATGACTTTTTTGATTGGAATATTCTGTTGAGTTTCTTCCTTTTTGTAATGATCATGAGCGCCAAGGCGGATTTGGTATTGATGAATATTGTTGTATTTTATATTCGATACGCAATGCGCAGCTGTAAGTATCTGTAAATGAAAGCGAAAATTAAAATTTAACTTTTGCAAACTGGAAATGTGTCAAAGATTTCCACCTCGTATATATATGCGAGTCACCAAGATGAACTTTGATCAAATGCCTGAGAATGCTGGCAATATGTTCACCTGTGCACTCACTGTATGGTGTCCGAGACAGCGTATTATGATTGTCCATTTAGATTGTGGATACGTTGTCTATATGCTTGATTTACAAGAGTTGTGGGTTTGAAAAAGTGTATTGGTCACGTGATAGATGGAGGAAACTATAATTCTTCTTACGAAACTCATTCGTTTCCCCCAAAGTAAATATACTAAACCTGTAGCCATTCAACGTGACCTTCAAAGACATGAGCTGCACATTAAGATGCCTTGTGAAATCAATTTATTACATAATTCTCCATACATACCCATGTAGGCGATATTAACGATGCTCCGCAAAAATGTTTTCGATAATGTGTAAGTGATGCCATCCATGGCCAGGCACCATGTTGTGCGTTGCTACCAGAGATGATCCGTGACTGAGCCACACCCGTCATTCCGCACCGCGGAAATGCCTTACCCAACGACGTGGGTTCTGCAACGAAATAAAGCTGATGAAAGTTCTGTAAGGCACGTTACTCTGATTTCACGTATTTGCATTCAGTCGTACACACATTATAACGAAACCATTGTAAAATAGCGATTGTGACTTACTGGAGATGATACTTACTGCAGAATCCACAAGTTCTTGGGCATTCTCTCTTCATGTATGTATACACGTGTCCTCTGCAGGTATTCCCATAGCTTTTCATCAGTTTTGCACAATCAGATCTGTTGTCTAAACACCCAGATCCAAGTGCTAAAAGAGAGGAGAAATCATTCCGATTAGCAGTTATAGTCGAAGCTTCATACACGGTATAGACTATATATTGGTTGCCTTTCTGTCTTGCGCTTTTCTCCGATAGTTCAAAAATTCTCTGTTAGGATCTGACTGCTTATTCACACGCCTAAGGAGGGCACACCCGGCGGATAAAAGTCTAGAAAGTTGCCTACCAATTCCGCGCTAAAATCAATTGCAGTGGCACACTGTCTTCGTATAAGTTGAGCTGAACAAATGTAAAGAGTAGCTGTAAATATCTATTCAAAAAATAGGCACTATTCATTTCTTCTTAGTTTTCTTGCATGATACTGTATCTTAATTTCAAATGCCCTCGTGTATATTGCAACTAAATCCAGAACACTGGGAAGAGTCCCGCATGCGCAAAGCTTTGCTGCATCCGCGCACCACAATGACATCTAAATATTTTTAAGGACCTAGTTTTTAAAAATATGAATATTCTTTCCGTATCACAAACTAAAGCAAATCTGATTACACTCGTAATCATAACAAGATAAGAATCTTTGGTCAATTAATGAGTAAATCAGAAAGAATCAATTCCTTGAATGTCATGCAGAATCTGTTTGTTTTTCTGTCAAAAGTATGAAAGCACACCTCTGGTCTCATAGCATTTGGGTTAGGGAGGTAGCCTTTAATGACTTGATCTAATTGCAATATGAAAAATGATTCTCCTTATGTCAATTCTTTATTCACTTACCCTCGTTGATGGCGAAAAGAATGAAAACTGTCACTGAGCAAAACAACATTTTTCTCCGATGACTTTTCCTTTCTTCATAAGTTGCACACAAGCTAGGACAACACCTTAAAATCTATGTCGTTGACTCGTTGAAATTTTGATTTAAATACTGTCGTAAAAAATAAATGCTGTGTAATCAGAAAACGATTTGTTTGTTTTGCTTCGTCAATGTCGGTGAATTTGTCTAGAGACAGTTCAAAACTCTGATTCAATACAGCTTTTAGGTTAACTCAATTTAGAAATGATTACTGGCGTGGGTGTTGAGGGAAAAATCATTTCTCTTGTTTTATCGGAACAATGGTAATCAAATGACACTGTGAAATTATAAACGAGAATAATAATTGTAAATAGAAGAGGATTTTGGTAAATTGAATTGCGACTCAGTTTTGAGATAAATTAGAGCAGCTTAGCAAATGGAATGATATTCTCCATCAACATATATCAAGAGAGCTTTTTCTACGCAATCAATAATAAGCATATTGCCTCCTATTTATTGAATATGTAGTAATTGATTTACCTGAGATAACAATACGTTTCACAGGTATTGAGCTTTTGCGATCAGACTGGAAGATGTTTGCCTTAAATATACTCGCTATATTGACGTCTGAAGACATGTTAAGCTATAGAATTATAAATCCCATCACATTATTTGGTAAGAACTTGAACAATTTTGCTGCTTATTTTTCAAAATCTATAGCCTTGCTATGGAATAATAAATTATTTTTGGAGCTTTGGTCTCTTTCCGAAACTTTTGCGTCGAAAAGTGGGGAAAAGTGTTGTCTCCTATTTTTCCTAGTGTGGTGGAGAATAACATTTCCACAAAAAATCTGAAAGGAATGAACACTAAAATAATAAAATTGTCAACAAGCTCATTTGAACTCGCCTATTTTCGTACGGTTATTTTTCATCTCTGAATTAAAATGAATATATGTTCAATTTGTATTTACTATAAGCAAGACGTTTATCAAATATTTACGTTTCATTTTGTTATTTCCAGAAATCTCCCATCTATTCAAGGTGTAAAGATTTATTTTGGATAGACTAGACCCCAGCCTCAGCAGGTAATGTGAAACTGTATTCCGTTTCACAAAATCTGAATTTTTCTCCCACTCTTTTATTAGAATACGACACTTGATTCTTCTTCTATATTTTGTTATTTCGCACAGCTCTAGTCTAGAAAAAGTCTGTTGAATATGATGAGATACAGTGTATTTTCTTAGTTTGAGGATTTCTATCAGATCAAAATACTCCATAACTTCAATCTAAAATTTCCGGAGCTAGTATAGACAACTTTTCTTGTCATAGGAAAATCAATTCACCCATAGATTGCCCTTTCTCAATTCAAGAACAAACGATGTAGTTTTGACAAGCAGACTTTTTCTCAGATAAAGAAGTGAGTTAGCATGTGGATTTTCAATTTTTATTGTAATTTTGCAAAATGTTCTGTTTTATAGATGGAGCTATACGTATTTTATGGAATGCTATTTTTACATTTCACATTCAAAATTTGAGCTTATTTTTTAACTTCTATCCATTGTCAAGTCTTTATCAACAGGTTTTAGAAGTTATTGGGATTTTATCTAGCATAAGAGTCAATCCATTTTCGATATTTGGAGACAGGTGCAAAACCAGTATAATATTTACAATACGTTACAACAAAACTAGTCACGCCATATTGCTTCCAAGTGCCATCTCGATTGCGGCACACAAATGGTCCTCCACTATCACCACGGCATGCATTTTTGGAATACTTCAATCCATATCCAGCGCATATTGCCTCCTTTGAATGACGACATTTTTTGGTATCAACGATTGGCAATTTAGCTTGTTGCAAAACATTATACGGACGTGCCGGATGCTTTATAGAGCCCCAACCTGTGGTTTTAAAAAGACGTGAAAAATATCAGACTTAGTGTAACGTTGATTGTGTACCTTGTACCCAGGCTAGTGTAGGAGCCCCTGGAATATATGATGTGTTCGTTTCCCTCACTGCAATAACTAATGAATTTAGTTCAATATAGATTACGTATCTTGTTTACTAATTTTTCAACTTTTTCTCGTTTTTATCTTGAACTAATCCTGATACGTTAACCAGAAAACAAGAGAACGTACTTATTTTCCAAATTTGAGGGATTGAACCAAAAATGTCATACGGATCAAGATCTCACGTTCCCATCACTGCATAACGACAATGTTTTCTTGCTTATTGCTCTCGCAATTCACTCACTGCAGTTTTCACAAGTAAAATGTCGATGATTGGACTAATGAATATGTGAAAAGTTGAACTACTGGAAATCCAGTATCTGATGTTTTCCTGATACAGAGAGATTCTGAATCTCGAATGTGGAAAAGGAGCATATTCAATTACTTACCAGCAAGGTAACATGTTGAGCCATATTGTACTTTTTCGTGAGATGCGGCAAGACATATTGTATTAACATAGCGATTAAGTTTCGCTGGATGTTTCAATTCAATCAGAGCCATATCAGCCCAGATTGGAGATAAGCTGTAGGATCTGTGCGTAATGACTTTTTTAATTCGAATATTCTGCTGAGTTTCTTCCTTTTTGTAATGATCATGAGCGCCAAGGCGGATTTGGTATTGATGAATATTGCTTGACTTTATATCTGATACGCAATGTGCAGCTGTAAGTATCTAAACGCGAATTGAGATATATCATGAATACCTTGTCAGTGGCAAGTATTTTCAGTGTTGTGGTTGCGCATCATGTTATTCCTAAAGCATCGTAGATTGAACTAGCTGAGCTTACTGATATATTAGAATGGGATTTTATCAGCATTCATTCCTCATTACCTGATTAATATGTTTGACATACAAAAGTTGTCAGTAGAAAAGTGGCATGGTCATTGAGATGATAGGGAAACTCATGAATGGCTTTTCTTATTTGTTGTTTTTTAATAGAAATGATCTCCCACACGGAGCGTCCGTATATTCTCTGAGTGGGGACTGGAGTGGCTTTGGTTTTTACAGGTTAAAATAACTCTTCAGAAGTCAAACATCCCATCAATTTGGCAATGGAGAAATCATCAAAGTATTTAAAGGGTTGAAAATAGCCCGAAGCCTATTAGCAAAACGTATGAAGACTGGGGCAGATGTTAAACTCATTTTATTGAAATGACGTCAAAATCTTTTGTTTATTGGATTGATTGTATGCCACTTTTGGAAAGAGCGTTTCAGCTGTGTTTAACACCAAACCAGTACAAATTTTCTGCTCATTCTTAATTTTGCGTGAAAGCTGCAAGTCAAAAATATCTCCATATTGCAACTCTGAATTCGACAAACCGAAAGCTTCTACCGCAATCGAAGTGACCATCAAAGACAGATAGCTACATGATATACGTGTCAAGGAATGGCGATCTATTTATAGTAAAACCTGCTATCTTGTCGTACGTACCCATGTAGGTGATATTAACGATGCTCCACAAAAGTGTTTCTGATTATGTGTAAGTGATGCCATCCATGGCCAGGCACCATGTTGTGCGTTGCTACCAGAGATGATACGTGACTGCGCGATACCTGTCATTCCACATCGTGCAAACGGCCTTCCCAACGAAGTTGGTTCTGCAATGAATATATTCAAAGATTATTTCTCTACTGTGACACCACATGTGTTTCTATACACATATACACAATGTCATGTAGGCTATAATAATATTTGGACAATTAACTTTGAAGTTGACTTATAAGAGATGATACTTACTACAGAATCTACACGTTCTTGGACATTCTCTCTTCATGAATGTATACACTCGCCCTCTGCAGCTATTTCGATAACTTTTCATCAGTTTTGCACAATCAGATCTGTTGTCTAAACACCCAGATCCAAGCACTAGAAGAGGACGTAAATCATTGCCGATCAGTTAGCTCGTACCTTTATGCATGACAAAAAACTATATTCTTCACATATTAATTGAATATTAGGCTTTAATCTATGATTTTATTGCCGTGCGAGGACTTAAAAAGTACAAATCCATTCGACCTGAACTCTAGAAAACTACCAGTCAATTAATTAGAAATCACAAAGTGCATAGTACGTACAAAAGCTATTTCCGTTCTCAATGCGAAATATGCACCTGTGCGTGATAATTTATGACTTCTTTGAAACAATTCAAGTGTGGCTAATTATACGTTCTGAATTTATCAATGCTCAAGAAGTCCCCTCCCTGAATATGAATAAGTACAGTACATAGAGTGTATCGCTCTAAGCAGCAGACATATTCAATGTAAGTATTAATTTCAAATTTTGATGCTCAAGCAAATTTAATTACACTAATATAGTGATTGCAAGAGTAGCTTTTGCAAATTATTAAGATTCATGAAAAAAGCCTAGAACATATTGACCTTGCAATTATATTATGAACTGAATTGCCATTTTACCTTGCATTAGAAATGTTGTTACCTACCAGCATTGACAGTTAGAAGAGCAAAAGCTATCACAGTGCAAAATAACATTTTTTCTTTGATGACTTTTCTCCCTTCATAAATTTCACCCAGGAAATCTTCTAATATTCCAGTTGTAATTTCGATTTATATATTACCTAGAAAATCAATATTATGTAATCAGCAAAACTTTTTTTGTTTTGTTTTGTCAATAGCGGTGATATTGGTCTACAGACGGTTTAAAAATTTGATTAAATACAGCTATCTAGATATCTCAATTTAGAATTGATAAATAAATTGAGGGATGGGAGTTGACTGTTGAGTTGACAATTAATAGCATTTTATCTTAACCCTATTAGTTATATGACACTGTGAATTGGTTTAGACGACATACGTGTGAATACATTTCAATATTTGTGTTTGTGATCAGTTGCATATGAATGTAAGATATTGATTAAATTAAATAGCAGTCAAATTATCATCGAAATACATTATATATCTATAACGTGACTAAGTTAATTTCATTCTATCGATAATAAACACAGCCCGAAACACAACGCTTCTGTTTTAAATTACAACATATCAATTGAATGTTCTTGCGATTACGACATATTTCAATACAAAGCCAATGCTCAAAATTCAGATAAAATTTATCAATAAATTTGTAAGTGAGACCCGCTACACTGTGGCTTCTTTTATGCTGTTTTCTTTTCAAGGTTGAACTTGCTGGAGGATTGTAGAGTGACACTTTTGTCCTTTGCCGATATTCAAGAGCTGAAAATTGATAACTTTTTTATGTTTGGGGATGCAATTTGGTGATGCATATTTTAACAGAAATTAGAAGCTTAATTAATGACAGCTAAACAAACTATGTCTGTTAATAGCGCTGCGTGTCAAGAGCTATGTTTGCATTTGTCTGGTTTGTTATTAATATAATTGTGCTTGCGTTACTGAGTTCTGAATCTATTTTTGTATCAAGCGG
The DNA here is from genome assembly GCA_025505365.1 of Haliclystus inabai. Taxonomy (NCBI): domain Eukaryota; kingdom Metazoa; phylum Cnidaria; class Staurozoa; order Stauromedusae; family Haliclystidae; genus Haliclystus; species Haliclystus inabai. The sequence goes on from JANVCG010033227.1 coordinate 41,899, forward strand.
TTATGCTCAACACAAGCGATTCTCCCACGCGTAATTGCCGAGTAATCAGAACTCATTCCTTGAATATCATGCAGAATCTGTTTGGTGTTCGGTCAAAAGTATGAAAGCACACTTTTATGACATTTTTTATGGTATTTCAACTATAGGGACAGTAAATTGAGATATGGGTTGAATTCACAGCATGTGCTCTCTCTTTTGATTCTACTTGAAATTCGTGCAGTCAGTGGAGTTTGATGACACGAGTTGTGACAAGTCACTAGAATATGTATAATGCAGTAAAGAAAGATTGCTTGCCATCATTCCTCGAACGAAAAAATTAGATAAAGAAATCAAATTCACTTAGAAATCACTCCAAACAGTGATTCAAATGGCATCAAACCCAAGTATTTAGCGTAAAAAACTGCATTGCAAAGTTTGTAAAATGTTCCAAAAGAGAGATTGGCAGACAAAAACGGGACAAAAATGCATGATCACAGCGGGCATTTGTTTTTATAAGTTAGAATATGAGAAAATATTGTAATCAAATATTTAGATTTATTTTGCTATTTACGGAATTCTCCTGATTAAACCTCCTAACAAGTCTATCCGAATCTTCAGCTAAGGAGTGCTGTATATTGTCTATTCCATCTGATTGTTTCTTCACATATTATTCCACATCGAAATGATGAATGCCGATGATTGTGAATTGTCATGATTCTGATTCTATGATCAACTATATTTCTGGAACGCTCGCATTTGATTTAGAAAAAAATTGAGCACTCTCAATACAGTGATGACAAACTAGATACATTTATATTATATAGCTCAAGTTATAAATGTTAAAGACTCTATAAGCTGACCAGCAGCCTTTAGTTGCAAAATTGTTTAAAGTTTGGGGCCAGATCATTTCAATAAATTCGAATTTATCGATTTCATATCTCCAGCCGCGTTCGCCGAAACAATACAACGGCTGCTGATAATTTGGATTTCTTTAGGAAAGTTTAATTCTCAGAGTTACTGAGAGAACAAGAATGGCAATGATGATTTTCAGCATCTGCCAACTTTTCACAACAAAGACCTTTGTACTACTGTTTCTGCACCTTTTAAGAAAATATTTTCTTTAATCAATACTATACATGATTTAATGGTTGAATTATAAGATACATATAAAGAAAGTTTGACTTCACTAACAGTGAATTTTTGAAAGGAGGTTTTAGATACTGAAATTTTTATAAACTGAATTCTAATAAACATAACTTGAAAGTTTTCTTTGTAGCAAAATGTTTCATTGCCCTGCTAATTATTGATATGATAATCATGCAGGTGTTATCCCTCGAATATGATTTTATCAAGTCGTGGCTTTTGCTTTTTGTTGTGATGCCTATATTCCTAAGTTTAATAAATAGACAGCTGTGTTTTGTTATCTCACAGCCTAAGAATAGTGTCTGTGTTTGTATTTAACATGGTTGTGTTTCACCTTGTAATTAGTAGCGATGCATCTTCGCTTAGAGTCTGTATATAACCATGCAGTTCGCCCCTATATGACCCACATGTCTTCTCACGAGCATAAAACATTTCAGGAAGCTGCAACTTATCTCATGAGACTTGAGGTACCAAGACTTCAAAGAATCAAACTGTATATATTAGGCATAAGCTTGCATAGTAATGTATTTAAAAATTGTTCACGACAAATTTCTCAAGCTATTGGAACTTCATACAGCGTTGACATCAATCCATTTCCGATATTTGGCAACAGGTGCGAAACCTGTATAATATTTACAATACGTGACAACAAAACTAGTTACACCATATTGCTTCCAAGTACCATTTTCATTGCGGCATACAAATGGTCCTCCACTATCACCACGGCATGCATTTTTGGAATTCTTCAAACCATATCCAGCGCAAATAGCTTCCGTCGAATGATGACATTTATCTGTGTCAACGATTGGCAATCTGGCTTGTCGCAATACATCGGTAGCATCATGGTGACTGTGCCACACGGATCCCCAACCTGTGGTTTAGAAGGCATAAAAAATAATCTTCACAATTTCATATTTATAGTAATTTGTTACTAAAAGTCAAATAATGGAAGAAGCGTGTGTTTACTACGCTCAAGTATAATTCCCTCTGAATGACCTGCAGCTCAGAATCATTTAGAAAAATTCACATAAGTCTCAATTTTGAGATTTTCAATTAGGTGTTATTATTTTTCCTGAATAAATTTTGCGACTTCGTTTACAAATTTCTGTAGAATACAATCTTTTGAGTGGTAGAAATTTACGTTATAATGAAAATCTTCTTGCTTTGAAACTCCAGGGAGCAATGATGATTAAATTGGAAAAATAGGTTATCCCACTGCAAAACCACCTTGAACACAAATAGTTTTTTACCTTATTGCTTTCATTTAGATGCATGCTTCAATATCAATTTCAAAGTAGGATCAGGGATATGTTAAATTAATTTATAACAAAAGTAAACAATTGGTTTATTTCTTCAAGGTTGTCTAATATTCTGTATACTATATATAAATCAACTTAATTGTCTTCGATTTCAAGGGATCCTGGGTCTCCATTTAAATCAGTCTGTCATTATAACTTTTGTAAGTTTTATTTTGCGATAATGCAAATAAGGTGGGTGAAATTGCCTTTCACGTTTTCGAGTTTTGCAATATCTTTTGTAAGGTTACGTATTTTTGAATTAATAACTCTTCAGCTGATGATTCAAGGAAAGTCAAGAGAAGATAAGATGTTGAAAATGCAAGAAGTAGCCATATGCGATGAAATGAAGTTTTCATGTCTGAACCTAGCACAATACCAAGGTCGCGAAGTTTTCGGGGTGTTATGCATTTGTATGGTAAACGATGCAGTATACTGTTCAGTATGCTGTTAAATGTTCCCTTTTCCTTGAGGCCAATAAGTGTAGTTATGACTGATGTGGTTTATCATAGGTTGGTTATATCTCAGTGTTGCGGAAGATATTGCATGGCCCTTATGCATTTGTTGGTTTGAAGGCACATTTTCTTTGTCCTGCAATAGCAACAATCTGTGGTGTACTTTTCATGTACTAACAATATAGACCGTATCTCCATTGTCATCGTTTTTAAAGCGCACCTACCCTCAATAATCAAATGCTGGAAGATAAAGTTTACTATTTCCTATAAAATGAGCGCTTAGAAAACATACTTATGAATAGAAATTTAAGCCACGGTGTATCCATCTATGTACCAGAGAATGAGAGATTCCTTGAAGAATATTTTTTGTCCTCAGATGCTGAGCTCACTGTACATCACAGCATAAAAATATCAGATCCTCGTATACGTGGACAGTTGAGTAAATGATGAATAAAGAAAATCATACTCATATCTGCCAGTACATTTTAAATGTGTTGCTGTTGGATTCAGGGAGGAGGGTTTCCAATAGTTCCATATAACCGTTATACAGGGATATATGCCATTATTTAAGGGTTTTATTCTTGCATAATGTCTATATTCTTAGGACATCAAATAAAAAATGAGCATTTTGCGCCCTGCTGTGCATTTTGAAGACCCCCTGCTGTGAATTATCAAAATCCAACTGTGAGGTGCTCAAAAATCTTCATTATAGGCTCCTGGCTGCCATTTAGAATCAAAATAGCTCGATATCTAATATTTTGTGCAATTTCGGGGTCTCTTTATGACAAAACTCTATGAAACTGTTCAATTGAAATTTTGGAAATGGTACACTCCCCAAGGGTAGGATTGTTGAAATCATAATCCACTGGTAAGATTCTGTGATATACAACAAGAACATTCCAAGAAAAACCCTTGGTCACCACAACTCTTTCAGAGCCCTAAAAACTTAGAATTGGCTCCGAAATTTCATGACACGATATGAATTGTTTTGTTATGCAACATTAGAATTTTGTTATTGAATATATGTTGATGATCAAATAAATATATAGAATAAAAATTTAATACCCTGTATATCAAAATGTCCTTAATACGTACCGGTGAGGTAACAGGAGGAGTCGTTTCGTAAGGTTTCGTTAACGCCAGCCAGACATATAGTATTGACATAACGATTGAGTTTCGCTGGTTGTTGTAATTCGATAAGAGCCATATCAGCCCAAATTGGAGATAAGATGTAAGATTTGTGCATTTTGATTTGTTTAAATTCAATAATCTGTTGAGTTTCTTCTGCTTTTCTGAAGCGATTAACATTATGTGCACCAAGGCGTACCTGATATTGATCTAGTTTGTTGGGATTTATCTTTGAAACACAATGTGCAGCTGTGAGTACCTAGAAATGAAGCGAAAATTGCAATTGAGGCCTCTATGTTTTTGAGAAATTCGATAGAAATTTGAAGAAATATTTAGAATTAAGAATCGGGCTGTCAAGAACTCTATTAAATATTTGCTTTTATTTTTGCAGATACCAGTTTTTTCTTTCTTGATGTTCTTGAAGTCTGACACTTTTGAAATTTACGCTTATGGTTTTTAACCAGCCTGGAACCCAATGATTGGAGGTATGTGACAAAGAGCATTTTTAGGGAAAAAAATAATATCACAAGTTTTCATTATACGTGCAAAATTAAAATAGCATTAAACGATGGATATACTTCAATTCAAACAGTAGAAATGTAGAGATCTGTTGAAATATAATTTAGTTCAGATTTAACGCAATCTTTTTTCTGTCTAGAATGGCACCCTAAATTGGCATCTCTATGTATGGGAATGAACCACAGTTTGCAGATTTGAAGCCCGATTTCAAGCTATGATGTGCTGAAAATCTAACTACGATAGAGTCAAAATTATGAAGTTGTGAAGGGGGAAATTAAGCTATGAGGAGCGCAAAAACATTCTTGATGTAGAACATTGCGATTTAGAATACAGAAAGTTTGCAAATAATTAAGTGAGTTGAAATTCTGGCTCTTTCTTTGGCATGAGATTTTGGAATGTTCAGTGTAGCAGAAATTCTGAAATAGCATTCCCTTGCTCGAAAAGTGTAGCTATGATGTTTTTTACTTCAACATTTTGGTCAGGCAGACAGAAATTGAAGGCAGTCTTAAAGCATTCTGATTTATGCTAGGTTGTTTGGCATGATATAAAATCTGAAAAGATTATGTCATGCCTCTGAAATCCTAGCATACGGCAATGAAATAATTTGCTGTAGTGAACGATTCTGTAGAAACTTTCTAAAATATATTCATCATCTTTCAATCTTCCCCGCTGAAGTCAATATCTGTGAATATTGAATCTATACCAGAATCGAACTGACTTTAGACCTGAATACGTACCCAATTGGGTGATATCAATGAAGCTCCACAAAAGTGTCTTCCATAGCGGGTAAGTGATGCCATCCAAGGCCAGGCACCGTTCTGCGCATCGCTACCAGAGATGATACGTGACTGCGCAATGCCTGTCATCCCGCATTGTGGAAATGGTTTACCCAATTTTGTAGGTTCTGCAAGTAAATAATTCCAGAACGATTTAAATACTATCTTCAGTTCTAAACTTAATCAATACAGATTCTTCACTATAGGCAAGTCCTCTGATTTACACTCTGCTTCAGATATGGCAATGGCTTGCCTCATTATAAATCAGTAGCCATGGCAAGTAGTAGATTATCTAACTAGGCTTCACTTGACGCGTGTGTACGTTAAATCTCGGGCCTTTCAAACTGATTTCTATCTAATGAGCTCGATCATAGATTTATAAGCTAAAAGTTGTTGACATAGAAATCGTAAATCTCTGATCATGACATGGAGGAAGCATCGTATGCGGCGGCTTTTGATTGGACCTACGACATTTCTTAACCAGCAAAAATATCGATATGGAGATTGACGACTTACTCTTTCTGCAGAATACTATCATATTTCTAAAATGGCGTCAGCATTTGCTACAGTTGACATTGTTGATAATTTCATTAAAAAGCAAAATCAAATGTAAAATATAGTAATCAATTGAAGACTCTCTCATTCGTTTGACATTTCATGGATAATCAAATTAAATCAACAGAAGCAGAAAATTCACTTCCATACTGATTACGCTATTGAAAAAATCATTCAATTTTTCCAAAAGAGAACCAGGTACCATGCAAATTGCAAAACAAAAAGTCCAGAGTGAGGCATAAGCAATACATACATTTAAAGGGGACATTTATTGCAACACAACTGTCCTCAGTGTAATATTAAAAAAGCCCGGAATACGTTATGTAGAGTGCTTCCGGACTCTTTATTAAAAGATTTATATTCACCTACCTGAGCTAGCAGTGACAAAAAGAGCAAAATGTATAACCATGAAAAACAACATTTCTTGCTGATACCTTTTCACCTGTCATAAATTACAGATAGACGTATTATTGCAATTCAATTTTTCATTTATGCATCACATTGAACACACCATTGTGTAATCAGCAAGCCACTTGTTTGTTTTGCATCGAAATGACGGTGAGGATTCCACAGACATTTTCAGACTCTGATTCAATACAACTTTGGGAATAAGTCAAATTTGAGTTGATTGTAGGAATTGTTTTGATAATCAATCCTCTTGCTTTTTTCTAATAATATTAATCAATGAAACTGTAAAACGTAAATGCGATAAGTGTATAATTCAATATTTGTCCCGTTTGCATAAAAAGTGCAGATTGTTTGATCAATACAATGCAGAAAAATCATCATCTAATGATTACCTAAATAGGGGAAACTATCAAATATGATATACGGACAAATTTAAAATGGTACTTTTCTCGATAATTAAAAACAAAACAAAAATCAAATAAGGCTATTATAGTGCAGAATCGTTGAAATTTAAAGAGACGGTAATCAAAGTTGTCAAAATGTATTATCGTTTCCTATTTGGATTGCAAATATTATTGCAAACAAGTATAACTTTTTCAGTTGTAAAATCCAAAATTAAAATGCATGCACGACCCCCATCCAAGAGGGAGAGGGATAGGTGACGTAATGTATACCATCATGAAGAATTGTTTTACGTTCAGTGTCTGAGAAGACAGTATCTCTATAGTTTGTGAAAAATGTGTTTTACCCTCGTTAGGTTATCAAACGATTCATTAAAAGTGATGGAAAACTTATAGCAATTATTTATATTACCTCAAAATCAAGAGAAAACGATTCTATCAACAAATCGAGTAAAATTAACTTTGCTTTTGTTCGTATTACTATTTTTGACTTTCTTAGTTTGTTTTTATATGAATTGGAATATATCCCACCTCGAAACATCAAACAACATCTTGATCAAGCATCTAAATATTAATTTCTTAGTTACAGAATGAAGTATGCATATCTATATCAAGCTATATCTGTATGCAGGGATTGTCTGTTCTTATTTCAGGAAGCTGTAATCGATTACTTTCTGGTTGAGAAGATGACATATGCAATGACCGATGTAAAGCACATCATTAAATGAGTTCTTCTGGGACGTCTGGAATCTGAAATCGGAGGAAAGCATAAAAACAAAGTCATCGAAACTAATCAAAGTGATCGAATGCATACCTAATCGTTACTGAGTTCACGTTTGTATCATAAAGTATACATGTAGACACTCTGGTTATAAATGAAGAGTTTTGTGCATGATATAAGATATATATATAAAATTAGCTGTTTCAAATTTACTTAAACTGTTCAGTTGGCACCTGACCAAGAAGTTGACAAAGACGGGAAAAAAATTTGCGTAAGATGAGGAGCAATGAGTTATATGTTCTTGTTTTAAGAAAGATATGGTGAACGTTTGTGACCACAGAAGAATGTGCGAAACGAAGTCTCATAAACTGAATGCTTGTACGTCTATAGAGTTTGACGTGCTTGATCGATGAACCCCACTTTATGTTCGATTCCTATTGCAGAATAGATATGCTCTTTAAGATTGTCTTACTGTAACAACCAGATCAACCAACTCATCAATGATCTTATGTTGTGTATGCAACTGATGAACGTTATATTCCAAAGAAGCAGTTAATGAGAAATATTGATGAATTAGTTGTTGGTCTCTAGATAAAACAAGCAATAGAAAATTATCAGATTGAGTTTTTCATCAGAGAGATTTTGTAGATTGACGCTCACTCTAAACGTTCACCATATCAGTATTGCCATTTGACAATAGTATATGATTGCAGTGGGATGAAAAATTCAATTGGAATCTATCAATATTCAAAATCAGGTCATTTGATCATAAAGTGAGATACATGTAAAGTGAGCTATCAAATAAGTTAGATGAACAAAATCATTAGCATCAATGAGCTGCATGCTTTTTCCTTCCACGTGGTTGATAGATGGTGCCCTAATTGTTAATTAAGCTATCTTCAAAAGTGCTATCAAAAGCTATATAAGTAGAAAAAGATGAAGATAAATATGCAATTTATAAATCTAGAGCACCTGCATCGGCATCATTGAAAGTGTGAATCCCTTTTCCAAAGAAGGAATACTTGCTTTTTCGACTTAGATTGATTCGAATTCAGTATGTATCTGAGTTTCTTAATGTAGCTATGCAATGGTATATATAGTTCATATATTCGTCAGATCATAATTTTGAATTTCTACATCTGGCAAAGGTGGTTAGTAGTAAGAGAATGGATTTTACAGATAGATGAGCTTCAACAACTTCAATCGCTCAATAAATAAAAATATAAATTTAAAAACATTCAACCTTTTCGAATAATCTTTATCATCATAAAAGTCATTGATTGACTTTAATTTTGTAGTTGGTATGTCTTCGTTAGGTTTCTTTCCTAAAATTTTTGACGAAAAAGATTGTGTCATGACTTCAAAAAGAAACATGGAAAATTGTCACGGCGTATGCTGTCTCATAGCCTACACAGGTTGCATATATAGCCCCTGGTGTAAATTTCATTTCAACAGGCTATAGACTGACAGAAGGATTTAGAATGTAATACCTATATCTGAGAACATAGATGTGGCTTTTAAGTCTGCCAACAGGCTAGATTTTTTAATGATGAGCGCTCTAACTTGCAACACGCAGGTATTGAAGTTTTTAAAGTGGTAAATTTTCTTAACAGTGCATTGCAACGTTACTCAGCTGTCAGTGATAAAATTTAGAGCAGTATATTGTTGGCAGAAAGTTATAAATTGCTGATACCAGGTGGAGATCATCGTACTTTTGAATAAAAATTATACATGTATTTATTTACTTTGCTTTATATATTTAAATGTAAGTTTATAAGTCATTTCTTTTCCCTCTTCTTTCAAAGTATCTTTCAAATTATGAGGAAATGTGCCAAAAACGTCTTTATTTACATTTGACATTATTAATTACACTTACTAATAGTATTATTCTCACAATACATATAGGGAAAGATAATGAATGATCCGTTTTAAATCTGTTGTTGCATCACAATACTCTTTCTTAAACTCATAATAGTTGATAAATATTTACAAAATCCTTTTATTGTTATATTGCATATTAACATTTGATAAGATAGCTCTGGAGGAAAGCGTTTTAAAAGTAACAAGATTTGCTCTGTTCTTACGAAAAATGTCTTTAAGAAGGACATCACATACCTGGAATTTGCTCATCATCTTCACTGTAATCTGAATTTGTACTCGATAAATCATCACTTGCAAGGTTGACCTGCATCGATAGTTCTGATTCAATGAAGGATTGAGATCAAGGCGTCCATAACTTAACGTAATATCCAAAATCGCTAAATTAGTGATATTTGTAATCCCCATTTTCCTATCAGATTCGTCAGAATCTCACTTGCCCAGTCTGTGATTACATAATCGTGTTGCACTTTTTATTAAATAATTTTAGTGGATGATAAGACATTACTTGATTTCACGGGAGATTCTGTAAGAGGTTCAAAAATCGTCCATGGCATGTATCGCACTATGTGTAATGCTTTGAGTATTATATACTGTAATTTCGATCTGAGATCAAAACGAGACTCAAGTGAGAATATGCATCGTCATTGCTTGGGATCGTCGCTTCTAAACACCTGTGAAAGAGGATTTGTTGATCAATAAGACATACCGCAAACATGTTCGTTTTAATTTCTTTGCTTTTGCGTTTGCTTTCAGCTGCAGACAAAGTCCTTTGGAAATTATCAACCAAGACAGCAACAAATAGACTGTAGAAGAAATTTGGTTTTAATCAAATCTCAGTAACGGTTATAAGAAGTTGTAGTAGTCTAATTTCTGAAGGAATCTCATCCGCAAGAATATCCTAACGGGATACAAAATGCTTCCTGTAGGAAGTAATGGAAAGTGAATAACAAAGAAGCATACTTTGCAGAAATCTACTATATGTATGTCATATCATGGAGAAAGATTTAGCTTCTCATGTGTTGTGGAGTATCCGGTAGCCTCTACGATTCTATGTTTTTCCTCCTGAGGTTTCTGTTCTGCTGTTTTGTCAAACATTGCAATGGTATATACTTTTGTAGAGTATCGAGTTAATTTGTATATGAAATGTACGTATCCAATAGCTACATTTTTATATGTAACACATGATTGGAATGGATGTAAAAAACTTACTTCATGAAAATGAAATTTTCCAACACAATGTACGTGATTAGATAGATTAGGATGAAGCTGTAATCTGAAAAATAAACAATCAAGCTTGAAAATATTGCTTAATGCATGCTATTGTTTGTTATTTTCAACAGTACCATGTTGCCACATAGAGATATCGATTTAGAACACCGAATAGCCACTACACCACGGTAACACTAATTAAGGTAGACCGCTATGCGCAGAGAATATATATTCCAGTAGCTCTACCATCTTATTCAATTTAGTATAAATATTGTTCCTTTGCAATTCTCCTCTACTAATGAGCAAATGTCACATTCATCCATGGGAGTCGGTATTGAACATCAACACCTTTATAAGTCAGTATAGCTCTTGTTAGATTTTAAATCGTTATTAATATTTTACCAGAGTTAGCATCGACAACATCTTTGTACATGTAAAACCAATCGTCCAATGTAATTAATTGAAACAATGTGAAGAATGCTCTTCCCATACTACCAAACCTGTCTGGGTCTACTTTATAAAAAAGACCCCTGCCTATAACAGCAAACATATCTGACAAAAATATTAAGGGGACATTACCTACTTTACATTTTAGCAATATCAACAATTATATACTTATGCTATATAATAATATTAATAATAATAATTATTTTTCAGCAGGTATAATAGTGCTCAAAAATGTCGTAATCGGACAGTTTGGTAAATAATAATACTAATGGAGTTAAAGACTGCACATTCCTTGCTGGTATTATGCTTATATTATAAATATTTTTGTATCAAAACCATTGTTAATTATATCAATGATGATAGCATCATTAATGCATTGTTTTTGACACATGCAGTTATTCAGCTCAATTCAATAATCTGAAGAGCTAAGCGTCAACGGACTACTTAGAATTCTATTTTGTCTCACGATTGTTATTGGGAATCAAAGATAGAATCAAAATCAGGTAAATATCTCACTGATGTTATATATAGAGAAGTGTTTTGGAGACGGAGGTGTTCAACAATTTGAGCTATCAGAGAAGATGAGATAGACGACCATAAATGACTGAGCTTCATAATATGGTTGGCCCAATCATATGACCAAAATTTGCCACTAATGGTTCAAAAATATCATAAATATTTCAAAATATTGAAATAGGTATCAATGAATATACCCGTAAATAGATCAAAACCCTAAAATATTTTAGTTCCTCAAAATCTCAAAGTTTCCACATATATACCGACCATTCGGAAACATGTCTCCTCCCCGGATAAAAAGCATTCAATATGATGTTGATGCAAAGAGTCTAACATTATATTATAGTAAAATATAAAATTGACAATTTAACTTGAAAAGGATACACAAGAACAAGGCCTGTAGCAATACAATTGTACTCAATGCACGAAACGATTTCAAAATAGTTGTCATTATTACTTGGAGGTTCTTCAGAAATCTGGAATAAAAATATGCAATATATTTTCACATGCACTGAATGTGATATGGTGTACTCTCCTGAGGTCCTCTAGTATAGATTAACTTTTGAGATCAATTTGAAAGCACAGGGAAAGATGCAATATTAGCAGACTTACAAATTTGATACTAAAATTATGTTGTAAGAAGCAGTTCGATTTCCAATGAGTCATTTGAGTAAGTTTCTCATTCTAAATTGCATTTAGCTGAGGATAAAACAGTCTTTCGGCAAAATTTTTTCAATTTGGTCAAATCACCTATTGATCACATGCGAGACTTAACGGAAAATTTTTCGCAAAAATTGTTCCTCTGATGTCGCTCCTCGGGAGAGCGAGGCCATTGATATTCTTTCCCCTGCCTCCTCTACGCCTATACTAAACTTTAAGACATCTGTATATAACTTCAATATGAACTGAAAACAACTTACAGTAATTAGTAGTTGCAACTCAAAGAATTTAAGGCAGCGAGGAGAAGGATGGATATTTTTTATCCGTACCTTATTGTTCTCAAAACTCTCAGTGCTCTCAATGCCTTTATAGCTCTGAACATTCTAAGCAATCGAAAAATGGCTGCGACGTCAAACGATGCTACATTCTCAACAATCAAAGGCAAAAGGAAATCAGCTGTAGTGCAAATCACGATGATTAAATCTGCCGGTAGAAAGAAAGGCTGAATCAAAATGCAATCTTGAAAAAAGATCTACTTCAGGAAAATTCTTCAAGAAGCATTTTAGTAAGTTGGGTAGAATATCTTTTAAAATATGCACGTAAGTTTTTATAGCAAAACCAAGCAAAGTCTGTTATTAGTATCAAAAGTTTCTTAATTTTCACATAACTTTAGAAACAAACGTTTCTTAACGGTTTATTGATAATCAAACGTTTAAACTGTGTTAATAAGCTCAATTTTTAACGTCATGCGAATCATGCTATTCATTCAATAGTTATTTAATGTGCCTCATTTAAGGCATTCAACGTTACAAACAAGCTACTCTTTGAAAATAAAGCCGTACTCGAAAAGTTGTGAGTTAAACATTTCCAAGGAAGTAATACTGTTTCTTAATTTGTTTTCAGACTAATTATATACGGGTTTCTTATACAAATAAAATACGCGTAGAAGCCAACTTGATATTTTTGTAAGTAATTTCATGGTGCTTTGATAAATACATGAAATTGAAGATTCCAGGGTTCGTAACAGAAATTACGAAACGGGGCTATTGAGATGAGCTACAGACTTTATGAATTTCATTATTGTGTCTTATGAAAAGATATAGAACTTTCTAGGTTACAGTATTATTGCTCCTGGATTATCCAAATATTTTTAAAGTGATATTTATAGTTTGAAATGCGCATTGTAAATAACACATAATTCATACAGTAATTCAAATTCTTACCCATAATATTCCATCCTATTTTGAAAAATGTCCAGCCAAGAGCATAAAGTTTGAGGATTAATTCAACGATGTAAATAGCGAGGAAAACGTTATCGATTGCTGCAAAGTACCAACCTAGGAGATAATATCAAATTGAATAATTAATCATCCAATTTATCCAAAATAAACGCAGAAGTAACAGCGCAGCTTATTTAGTTTAAAATGGTATTTCTATCTTTACAATTCTCAATCTAAATTTGCATTAAATTATGTCTCCTCCAAGCTTGCTCCAAGTTGCTTTATAGAGCAGTTTCAAATCTAACGTACCTCCAAGAACAGAAATTTCTTCACTTGTTTGGACCACCAACATAACAGTGTTGAGTAAAATAACAAAGAGAATGCCTGCTCCAAAAAATTTTGATTCAATAACATCATAAACAAACAAGCGGAAAGGACTGGCTTGTTCCAATCTTTTAGTTATTCCCTTGGCCATATTCCTTTATTATAATTTCACATTATACTGGTAAATGATTTTGGGAAAAGATTTCAAGCATAAAAGCTGCAAACATTTAAATCACGACAGCAAATAATTACGTCACGATCGACAGGGACTCAATTGTGCCCCCTTCAAGGGTGTAGCATTAGAGAAATGACTAAAGAAGGCGAATCGTTGTTACCAGAACCATCTATTTATAAAATGGATCTGGTTGTTACTGCTTCAACCATCCAACACCGTACAAGAAATTTAAAACGTATTCAGCATCGTCCGACACCATGCAACAAAGGAAGGCAAACGACAAGATTTTATCACATACGACGAAGTCGGATGGTGTTGGATGGAAAAGTCGTAACGTTTACCCCAACGTATAGGCAACATGCATTAGTGAGAGTGGAATCTCTCCCCTTCTCTCTTCTGTCATTATCATTTTGACAAATAATAATTGATGGATGAATGAATAAATATGGTACATCATGCAGTACATGTAAAGCTTTTCATTTAAACCACTGTTGTCACCGTTGTCATTGGTAACGAAAGAACACGGAAAGAGAATTTCTCATTGCTAAAATGCACGTCAATTCTTTTGTAAAGTACAGTACTTGCAAAAATGCTTTGTTTTCGGGACTGATTGTTGTTAAAAAAGCAGAGGACGACAGATTATCGATAAAATTAGAGTTGTTGTGCTAAAAGCCAATGAAAAGTCATTATCAAAACAGAAAATTAAATTTTTTGTAGTAAAATCTGTGTAATAGCAGCTTAGTCTACCAAGACCGTCTGATCTCACAGACAAATTTTTAAACTGCGCTGCTTGGTCGAGTTACAAGCCAGAAACACGTACAGATTTTAACGACAAATTTTCGCGGAAACTGAGTCTCAAATAAAGTACCACAAGAAGCACACGCGGAAGTTCTTGATAATAATGAATCATTGGAGATTCTATCAACTCGTATTGCATTGAAGCTTCATTAAATCAGGAGGTGAGTAGCATTTCAATTAAAATATATATCATCTCTATACAGACCTTATAATATATCGCATCGATTCTATGCTGGCAACAGCGTACAATATGGTTTAACTCTATAGCCATAATATTACTGCAGGATACTAATCACAATCTTGAAGTGGCTTCAAGACTGATTATTGTGCAGGCCAATTGTATGTAAACTATAAAGGCCTTTACTAAAAGTAGGATAGAGTTTTCAGATGGACAAGATCGACCACAATCAAGAAAGATGACACAAAAAATTATGCATTACACGTTCATGTCATTATAAACTCGATCATTCAAAGCTTATATATCTAGTTTCGCTTAAGCCTATATTATCATTTTGCTACGGTTAGCTTATGTAAGATAGAGAACGTTAGATGTAGGGTATTAGAATTCAGATTATTATCACACAATAGCCACAACTTTTAGATTACAAAAAAAGCCACCATCATATGTACAGTTAATAGTCAATAGTAATAATAATAGTCTTCAATCTATTGAATATGATCTTTCCCATCTAATTTTCGTGTGCATACATGGTTTATAATTGGCTATCGATCTATCATCCCTTTATCCACTCTGGTTTTAGATATATATACTGAATTTCCAGCAAACTTCATCAAGTGTCCACTTTAACATGAGTTCCAGAATCAGCTCAAGTCAATGGCAGAAATTCGAAATACATTCTAACAAAAATGAAGGCGATTGCATTAAATCTCCAGAGGTAAGAAAGAAAAAGCGATAGTTAGAGATGCACACAAATCCTATATATCTTCTAATTTTTTTTGAATTTTGGATAAGAATTGAGAGATAAGAAAACCAACTTATTTTCCAAGGCATTTTCATGATTAATAGAGTGGGTATAGAAAATATTTTGCTTTTATTAGACTCTTTTTGCAAGAAAAACAGCTATTATTTTAACTCATCTACCTAATTGCCGAGGGACAACAGTCAGCAGCAAAAAATAGTTTTCGAGGGATTTATTTTGAAGAGGCCACTGGAGTAAAGAAGAATTGGAAATGATTCTGTTGACTGCACCCTGATAAAGATATGAAATCAGTACTTTGATTAAATTATGACCGCCCTTGGAACAAACATATATATATATCTCTTGTTAAACATAAAAAGTAATATTTCATATGCTTTTCCATAGCATCTTGAATTTCTGAGCTCTTAGTGTCTTACGATTAAATAAAAAATTATCAAGTCAGCACAATAACCGTCCTCTGAGAATGTAGTTTACGTTCATTACATGATCATATCTGCTTTACACTTTGTCGTCATAAATCATTTGAATTGCTCTATGCTATGGCAATATTTTTCATTTTTCAATTTCAGAATGTTGAAAGCAAAGAAAATACCACAAAGTAAGGCTACTATGCTTGTGCTACTTTTGGAAATGCAACTAATAGAATAGCTCCTAGAATAAAGTGTTCTGCAATAATTTAAATTCAATTGGTGGAGTTTCCTCGCTCCACAAATACTGAGTGCAATGAAACCTGAAACGTCACTCTATAGAGCAGCCACCTATATCTATCTAAATGGGCAATTTCTATTGCTATAAAATGTTGAATTCTATTGAATTTGAACTCTGTATCTATCCGGGGTATCTTTAAGCAGATTTCACCTTAGTTCTTTATAATTGGGGTATAAATCAATAAATACTTATTTAGCGGATGCCTATTCAAAGTAAAATTTTCGCTTTAAATCTCGTTTGGTTTGAATGAATATTTGGATATTATTTTTAGACGTGTGCCAACGAAGTCGGACCTAGTTGTGATGAACATGAAAGGGAATTCTTTCAAAGGAGATGCAGAGAAAAGGGAGCAGTATATCAAGGATTTTCTACAAAAACTCCTTCCCGCCCTTGTTTTAGGAAGTGATCCTGGGAAATTAAATGGTATCTTGAGTTCTGTGAAAGGAGCGTCTTACGAAGTCAAATCAAGCAAAATTGCGTGTATAGCTTGGGAATCAACAAAACTCAAACTCATTCCTTACGATTTCAAGATTTACAACAACTGTGAGGCTGCACTATTAAAAAATGAGAAAAACAAAGAGCTTGTATTGGTCATGTGCTACCATGGTGACAGGCACTGTCTTCCTCAGGCTATTTTGAATTCGTTCTTTATTGCGCAAAATCTAGTTACTGCTTGTGGTGCCAGTTACGCAATCGTTGGTGGGGATTTCAATCATAATATGGAGGGCTTCTGGAGTTCATGGATGCCTGATAGGGATGAAAGCTTTATCTACAATGCAAACGGGTATGTGGGAGAGCCTGTTTGTAAAGAACATCGCTGTGATTATATCTACAACAAGGATGTCTCATTTATTGTCCGTCCACCTGTCTGGAGCTGGGACTTTTGGAATTGGAACTATAAATGGACTGTGATACCAAACAAAGTTTCTTTTTATAACACGGAGTTTCGATTTGAAGCTACAGACTTTGAAAATAAAAGGGTGATAGATCATACTACGTGGATATCTCAAGAAAATGTTTTGTAGTTACTAAAGAGTCTCATAAAATAAAATAAACAATTATGGTATATATATTATGATTATTGATTGCCAATGTCATATTCAGAAGTGCGTACCCACAATAGCAAATGCTTTAATGTTTGACACCAACTTCATCGGATCCATTCTTTCTCAACTCTACTTCCTAGTGAACCTCTGTTATTTTTATTGAATAAATGCTTTATGAATGAACCCTAACATTTTTTCTGAAGAAAATTGAGAAACATTTATTTTAATAACTGAGCTCAAATAATTGCGTTTAAATAATTTCTTGTAGCAGGTGCCGACTCTTCCAACCTCATTTTGGTTTAGATATATTTCTCCGTGCAATGTCAATTAACATCACGGAACATTTCTTTTGCATTGAAAGGCAAATACATATTATTCGATAGTAGCGTATGTAGAATTGCATCTATTTTTGGACATATATTTTCTGCAGTAAAAACATGCATGGTATATATCTGAAATATTTCAGAATTTTAGCTCGAATTGGTCAAAATCATTTAGGGATACCGTTCCCTGTATTCGAATCAACTTTGTAGTGTATCTCATAAGGGATATGGTTTGCAGGCTTGCGTTCATGGTTTGAAAGCTGTTAATTAATCTTTTTTCAAAGGGAGGCTACTACAGAACAGCCCTGCATGAAAAATGGCGGCGTTAAGCAATTCTGAACGCTCTGACTATTCTGATTCTACTTCATCATCCCCTGACAGTACATCTCATCGTTATTCAAGAAAATCAAGCCACAAAAGATTCTTACAGGTAGGAAGTGCTGTAACTAGATTGGTCTAATCTCCTTTCAGGTGAATGATTGGCCTGACATTGTTTTTCCAAAAGGCAAAACATCTTATCTATCTTCATTTCATCTTGTTTATTTCATTGACCAAAAAGTTACCAAATGACCACAGTCCTTTATTCAATTTGAAAATGTTTGCTCGTATATATAAATCCATGTATTTATTTGGAATAAACCATATTCTTGCAAAAACCGCCATCTACATGTTATAATTTCAACTCTAGCTTTTCCATCTAAAGCATCTGTTTCCAACGAGCTAGCTTCACGACTCACGTTCACATTTGTCGTTTTGGAGTAACCAACCGGATCTTCTTGAACACTTTAATGAGCGTCATAATGCAGTCAAAAATAGAAAACAAAAATTGCAACGTTTAGTTAACATAGTATCCTATTTTATCCTTGTATCGGTAACAATTGACCCGACTATTGATCAATGGAAGAAATTGCTAGGCGTACAGCAGACCCAATTTGCAGAATTGGATTGTAAAAATTTCAAATTAAAATATGTAAATTCACAATTTTTCTGTATTTCTGATATTAAATGACGAAGTGGGCATCTACATAGGCCTATTGCTCAATATTGAAGATAAACACAAACTTTGACTGACCGAAAATTTGTCTATACGCGCGCCAATTTGTTGTTGTAGCAAGAATTGGTTGTGCTGTTCACATACTTTGAAAACTGATTCCAGACTAGAATTCTTGTATTTCGCAAAATGGATAAAAGTTTTGCTGAATATTTTGCATACTTGTTATCCTGTTTGACTAGAATTTGTGAAATCAAACAATGGCGTTCGATGTAGACTGTGTTTGCTAGCGTATGCAATTTAGGCTATTAATTCAATAGCTAGTCTTGTAGGACTTCAGCTGACTAACTAACAATTTGATAGCCTACTTATTCATCTTATTACCATGCCAAGACTGAGGGATTGGTCATACAGTAATCCAACCTGAAAGTCTTGGAAAGCCAAACTTTGTAGTCTCCAAAGTTAAAAAATTTTATTTTGACCAGTTTCTATGCAAATATGTTATTTCTAGAGCGAATCAAAATCTCAAGATGTAGACAGTGAAGAGACAATAAGTCCTGTGAAAAAAGTCAGAGCACCACGTGATGGTTAGTATCACAGGTTCACAGTTTTCATACATAGATAGATAGATCATAAAAACGATTATTCTCTCAACTCCCATACTATTTTTGGATTAGATTTACATTTGGTTATAAATTGGTTTTATTAGATTTAGATTTCACACTAATCGGAAAAAATATTGCCTATTTTTTGTAGGCCCCATTGCTATTTCAGCAAGAGTCCACACTATATTGAAAGTAAAAGAGCTCAGAAGTTGTATACATCCAACTTCAAATATTCAAAATGTCACCTCTCAAAACAAAAAAACTCAATCTTTTCAGACTTCATATTGTAGCGTTAGCTAGCTAGATATGGAATAAAGAAACTCTGTCTATATTCATTACATCTTGATAAAAGCAGTACAATGTTTCTAACCAAACAGATGACAGTGATTGGAGCCCTGATAACGAAAGTAAAAATGATTCTGACCAAGGATCTGAAGAAGGGGAAATCGTTAGTGACCATGAAACTAATATAAGCCGTGATGCAGGTGATACTTTCATAAAAGAAAACCAAACCTCCGCTTCAGATCGCGACCATGACGATAAAACTTCTCAATCATCTGATCATCAAGAAGATGGAGTCATAGATTATGATGATCATCATTCTGGGATAAGTCTTTCGCCGAATTCTAATTCTGGTAAGATAAGATTCTGGTTATGCTTATGTTTCAAGTTTACCCTGAAATTCAATATAACAATGGAACATTAGGAGTACTGATCACTATAATGGAGTCACTATTATAGACAGGTTAAGTTTACAGGAAATTGAAATTTTCAGCTATATAAACTCACTATTATGGACAGCTAACCCCTCTGTATGGTGACATTTACCTGTGGAACAGTTTCCAACTCATTTTTGAAAAAGTAATGTTTAAGTGATTGGTTGATATCCACTGGACATTACAAGCATACAGAAGAAGGCAAGAATTGAGAATAAGTTTTCACATTAACTCTTCATGGGCTGAAATTTAATTCACTATAAAACAATATCAAGATGTTATAATGACCCATCAATAAGTGAGAAACCATTACTTTTCATTTTGCCTAATGAAGAGGTAGCTGTACGCACTTGCTATCAGTGTCATGCCATCTCGGATGCTGTTTCAAGTGATAGATACAAGTACCCTTATACAAATTTGATTCCAAGAACTTTCTTACTGCACGCATTTTTGATTTCAAATACTAATACAACAAAATGAATAAGATAATTATTATATAATGAATTTGCAACTCATTCTCATGCTTGCTTTTTATTTTTGCAGAATATGGTGAATCTCCTGAAGAAGAAAAGGGTAAGGGTGATGGTGATGTAGGACATTCGAGCCCTGAGCGCCATCTTGATTCAAACATACCCTCTATTGAAATTGGTCATGATAATTCGTCAAGAGATGCGTCAGATTCTGAAAGGTTCGTTGACAGTCAAGAAGATTCACCACATGTCAGCTCATCAAGAGACAGATCTCCTTCAAAATCACCAAGACGAGAACAATCATCAGGAGATGAAGATGCAAATCAGAAATTTGATGACCTGAAATCAGTTAAAGAATCGAAAAGATCACGCCAGAACTCAGATGAAGATAGTATCGAAGTTGATCATCTTGAAATAAGTGTACCCCAAAAGAGTGTTATGAGGCGTACGAAATCTAAAGATGACAAATATAGTAGTAGGTCATCATCATCATCTAAGCGTGCTTCAGAAAAATCAGATTCTTCAAATGCTAGACATAGAAATACATCAAGTGATAATCGCTCAAAAGACAGTACTCGATCCAGGCATCAAATCTCAAGAGAGGCTCGCGATGAAGAGGATTTGCGTAAGAAATTAATTAGAAAAAGAGAAACAGACTACTCAGATCGAGATAGGCATTCAAGTAGAAATCAAGACCATTCGTTAAGAGATGAACGTGATCACAGATCATCCAGTCATAAAAATAGTCACAGGAAAAAGACATCATCTCGAGAAAAAGATGAACCAGCAAAGAGATCTAGACATGAAGAGAAAAAGTCCAAGGCCAAAAGCGGTACGAGGAAGCATTTATCAGATCAAGAGGACGACAAGCCTAGCAAATATGTTGTTGAAGATGTAAGTCCAGAAATAGAGGAAGTTTCACCTGCTCATCCAGCCCCTCTAGCAAGAGATGAATTATCAGATGTAAGTATTGATGATGATCAACCAGAAACATATGACGATATCTCATCTGAAGGATCGGCTGGGTCATCCCCTCCCCTTTCACCTCCCAAACCTAAAAAGCCCACATATTATCCTGGTATAAGTGGTTGTCGTCGTGTTGAGGAATTTGAGTGGCTGAATAGAATTGAAGAAGGGACTTATGGTGTTGTTTACAGAGCTAAAGATAGACGTACTGGTAAGATTTTCACTTCTAAATCTAAACAGTGTACTTTAATAGTATATGATTCTGTGTTTGGTTTGCCTTGATTCATTTGTAATATAAATTGAATCACTAGAAAGTACAATCTATTCATACCATTAAACAATCAAATTCTTACATGGATATTGATGAGAAACCTGAATTAATATGTCAACGTTTTGGCAAATTGATGGAAGGAAATGCTTTTTACTGCAAGATTTTCATTTTTATGATCAACACACAGGAGACTCAATATGGTAGCAGAGAAACGTTTGTATTGACCTTTGAATCTCTTGAGTTTCCTAAACCCTAAGGTTTATTTGTTTGAATTCTAGATGAAGTTGTTGCTTTAAAAAGGTTGAAAATGGAAAAAGAAAAAGAAGGCTTCCCAATCACATCATTGAGAGAAGTGAACACTTTATTGAAGGCTCGTCATAAAAACATTGTCACAGTTAGGGTAAGCAACAAGTTTAAAAGCAGTCCTTCACCAACGCTTAGCACCCTCCTATTGATTATACTTCTATAATTAGATGAAAAGACATTTGAAGACATTTATCTATGTTGTAATAATAAGTTTCTTCGAAACATTTTTGTTGTAAAAATCATAACAAAAATTCACAGTCAAATTTGTCGTACAAATGTCACTTCTAATTATTAATAGGACTGTTCTAATTTTCATATAATGGTATGTTTTGCCTAGGGTTAGTCAAATTATCTGCAAGTAAACACTTTGTAATAAATGTTTAATGTCATGGTTCCATACCATGATCTGAACAGTAACGGGTTCAATTCCTGGTTTTTTAGCTATTGGTTGGTGTCATACTCAGCTTCTTGACATAAAACTTAATTCATGCAAGACCATTTTCATCAACTCCTCTGCTGAATGCCAGCTAACTGCAGTAACTGTACTCAAAACATGCAATTCTCGTAGCAATAACACATGTGTAAAGCAGCCAGGTGTAAAACTGATCAATGTTGATCACTTTAGAGAGTCAACCTTTAAACACAGGCTAGATTTGATAGAAATGAATATTTTGATCAATATAAAATGACCATTTCAAAGTGGTGGCTGCTCTACATGGAGACCTTCATACAACGTTTGAATTTGGAAGAAATAAAAATCCATAACAATATGAAATGGCAATTTCAAAGTAGTGGATTCGCTCCAGGGTTATCTTAATACGCAGGCTTCACTGTATTGTATTTCCTTCTTTTTGGGCTTAGTACTTGACTTGAATAGATTATTTTTTTGTAGAAATAGTTGTTAGAATGTTTCATGGTTAAGAATATTCAAGGTTTTCTGTTGTATTTAATTAGGAAATTGTGGTTGGTAATAATATGGATAAAATTTATATTGTGATGGATTATGTTGAGCATGATCTCAAATCATTGATGGAAAGTATGTCACAACCCTTTCTAGGCGGTGAGTACACATTCTGATGCTTGTTCACTGAATTACGAAGCATAGACCAAGTTACAGTCACAGACTGTAGTGCCTCTATTGGAAATGTATCAGAAAATGAAAATAAGGCTGCATCTGTGAGCCATAAGCATTTGATTACGTCATTTCATGCTGCTACACTCGATTTTTTTATTGATGGAATCAGTACATTAAGATTATAATCTTTACCAAGTATTTAATAGCTACAATGCCTAAAACTATTATAACTATGCTCATAATACTTACTTGCTGCAAATCTTCTATTTGTTAACATATCACTAGATTAACTATGAATTTACTGTGAACAGTCTTGATTTTCCTAATAAAGTTTAGGATAAGATCAGTTTTCTCCTTCAAGTTTTGAGTTAACACTTATTTTGATGTAGACTGATTTTACTGACATAAAACTGAAATTCTATCTTGCTTAGTATGATATATTATTATTGTAAAGTATCTGATTAGGTGCATTAGGTTAGCTAGCTTACTGAATTAGAGCCTAGCACAAATGACTTTTTCATTGAACTCTAAACCATTTATCGTGAACAGTTTTCCATTGCAATTTTGCAGCTTTACTTGAAAGCAGCACCACAATTGTCCGCCAAATTCTCACAAATGCGAACAACTCTTTGTTTCTGTTTTGATTAGGTGAAATTAAAACATTAATGATTCAGCTTTTAAGTGGTATTCAACATCTTCATGATAACTGGATTCTCCACCGTGACATTAAAGCATCAAATTTATTACTCAGTCATAAAGGCATTTTGAAGGTGAGTCTCAAATCAACGAGTTTATTATTAAATAATTATTGAGAGAATGTCACTTTCTGCTGAATCCCAACATCCCATAGCATAGCAAAGGACTTCTGAAGTGTGCATTCGACGATTGTATGCTTATTTTTCTGTAATGACAGTGTTAGCGTACTTCATCAATATTGGTCTGTGGGAAGCGGCGTTTCAAATTAGAGACTTGCAATCACGATTCACAGCTCGTTTTCGATTAAAACAAAATCCTTCAAGGATAATTGATGAATGAAAATAAATTTTGCTATTAGCGATTGTTTCCGCATACTTGCTATTGTATACATTCTGCTTGGGTATTACTGCATGAGTTCGAAGACACTCTGTAACACTTGATTACACTCTTTGCATTCTTTGGTTAATTTAAATGTGACATAAAATTTGAGGGCAGAGATGGTAGCTTTGTACTTTTTGCACCCCTCTCCCTAATCATACTCACTTCATACATTCATTTAATGTGCATGCTTATGTTTGGTGACTTTAGATTGCAGATTTTGGTTTAGCCAGAGAATACGGCTCACCTCTCAAGCCATATACCCAGATAGTGGTAACTTTATGGTATCGTGCACCAGAATTATTACTAGGCTCAAAGGTTTGGAATTACAAGATTTGTTAATTTAGTTCTGGTACAATTTGCTTTCCTGTCAGATCAAATTTTCATGTTATATGCAATAGCTTATTCATAACAATTGCTCAATCACTATATATTGTGAGAATGTTTGCACGCAGTCTACGTGTACAGTTGAACTTGCTTAGTATCCCTCTGGTGGCAAGGAAAACTTTTGGAGAAATTGGAGAAATCATTGGGAGAACTTTTGTTTTAATGTAGACTGATTTCAGCCGACATGAAGTTGACTTGACTTACACACGGGGAGTAATGTGAAACACAGCGATATTAGGCGAGTTCTACTGTAGTGCGTTTCGATGAGTCATAACTTTATCAAAAGTCAGATATCACAATTCAATGAATACTACTTTGTGTTCAGTTTTTTGAATATGAGCAGACACTATAAGGACCTAGGTAAATGTTATCATTGATCAAAGTACAATGCTAGATATCTGATATATTAATGCAAGTCTTTTGTTAATAAACAACAAGATAATGTTACCAGGCAACTTTCAAACGTAATGACTCCGTGTTGATAGTAAAGTAGCATGTGGTGTTAGCTTTGTTTATGACTTTTTATTGTATATTTAGTATTATAGCTGTGATGATTTATTTACCCTAATTTTTTTCATACAGAATTATTCTACGGCCATTGATATCTGGTCAGTCGGCTGTGTGTTTGCTGAGTTGATTCTTATGAAACCTTTGTTTCCTGGTAAATCAGAAATTGATCAAATCAACAAGATTTTCAAGGTAAGCATAAAATATGTGATTTTCATAAATAATTCTGAAACTGATAGAATAGTTTAGAAATTGCTCTTATAGCGCAGCTTGAAGTTGAGTTGTTTTTATACTTTTACGTTGTCAAAAGTGTGACAAAACACTTTTTTCCTTCTAACTCAAATCTCTAATAGGCCTTTTATGGTCACTCTCTTGTAATTTTTGTCATCAGACTGCATGTCACACTAAACCCTACCAAATAACCAATGACAATGTTTGCATAGTATGCAATAAGAATCAAATACTCTACTATATTTACAATAGTATTGACTCTCATAAAGAACAGGGTCATCACAGATCACTGTTGGTATCATTGATGATGTGGGAGCTGGGTTGTTCAGATCTATTTGAAATAGTTTTTCAAATTGAGATTGAGCTTGCTGCTTGTATTGTTTAAATTGGCTAGTATACTTCATTTGGTTGAGGTTCGATTGATTTGATTTAGTAACAAGAACCATGTTTACAGCTGCCAAATGTTGAAAATGAAAATGTTGGAGGAAAAGTGGTTTCCATGGGAGGTTAGGATCGACTGTAAAAATATTTTATGAATTAACCGCTTTGCGCAGGTGGCCGTTACAAACAGGTGACAGCCAAATCAGGCTCGACAAGGTAATGACAATTAAGTTCTAAGTGTGTTTGTTTTGTTTAGGAATTGGGTACACCCAGTGATAAAATCTGGCCTGGACCACCTTCATATTCAGAGCTTCCAGCTGTTAAAAGGGTATGTTCAACTTAAATATACATTTGTTTCCTTGAAGCAGCAAAATTCACCTTTACTATGTAATTTACTTTTTTGGATCGTTTAATTGTTTAGTTGTAAAGCTACATCATACCGACTCTAAATCACATCTGTGGTTTAGTACAGTATTCTTCCAATATGGATATCCGCTTTTCCTTGAAGAAAGTTTTCTATTTTGGACTTTGTATTCTTGGTTTAATATTTTCGATTAATGATCGAATTGAAATTCGATAGTCAATTGCTCAATTTGCATCAACTTAACCAATTCATTTTAATATAATATTTCATTTTGTACCAACTTTCCATTTTTTTTTTCAATTTTAGACTGCTTTTGTTGAGCACCCATATAATATATTACGCAATCGTTTTGGAACTAACCTCACAGATAGCGGATTCAACCTGCTCAATAGGTAAACTAGTCTATGCTATTATTTGATGCTGAAGTGGTCATCTAATCGGAATTGCAATCGCTTTTTGTGGAGAACAACTAAAAAACGGGTGAATACCGAACGTTATGCCTTAAAGTGCTCAGCCTTATCTCTAGGAAATAGGCTCACTCTGTTTCTAAATTGTAGTTCTGCAGTAACCTTCTAGCACGAATTCATCTCACTTCCATTTCAATCCCGGTAGTGCATTGCCAAGACTGATCCTTGTAAAGAGATTGACTGATCATCTCTATCAGTCCTACACTTATTTAATAGAAAGGTTTCTTATGAACGTGTCTGTTGTAAATCAACCCTTCTTGCTAACTTAGCCTATAGAAATCAGTCTATAGTCAAACCAATCCCAGGCCGTTTAAAAATAGATTTTATGTTTAGAACGGTGAATTGAAGATTCGTCTCTAGTTCAAAAAGAAAACAGCTGCTTGCCTCTTTTGGAATGCTTTTGTTTGATTTATTCATTTTGCTCTTCTTAGATGTCTTACGTATGACCCAAAAAGACGTATATCTGCAGATGATGCACTTGATCACCCGTTCTTTTCTGTAAGTTTTAACATCGACTAATTCGTAGATATTACACCTATTGCAATTAATACCAAACTGACTAACATGGACGAACAAAAGTCACAACAACGATAGTGTTCTTCGTTGTTACGAACACTTACTCCTGAAACCACAGGTTGACCAAGTCCTTTCATTTCATGTTTATGATGAGAAGCCTAACTTTTCGACCAACTACCGTTAGTGTTTTTCGAGTTAAAATAATATTGATCATTTTCATTTTTGCTCCATAGGAATCTCCTTTGCCTGTCAAACCCTCAATGTTTCCAACGTGGCCTGCTAAAAGTGAAATGGGAAAGAAAGCAAGAAAACACATTCCAAGTCCTAAGGCGCCTGAAGGAGGGGGACAATTCCCTAAAGATGGGGTTAGTATTTAGTAATAAATCTCGTATCGATGTGATTCTTTATTTTAGCGTATAAGAACTGATATGCGATTCTGCTTAAGAAGTAGCTTAGATGGGAATTATCCATTAGGGACTTAGATAATTTATTTACACCCTTGAAGCTACTGCTGTAGCATAATAAATTAGCGTTTTTAAGACCAGACTATTGTAACCAGCAACACATTATCGACATCATTTTTGTTCAACGTAAGGGGAGTATTGGCAATTGTTTTAATTTGTTTTCCAGGGTGATAATAGTGCCAAGGGTGTATCTGGATTTTTAATGCCTGGTTCAACAGCGAAAGGACCTGGGTTTAGTTTGAAATTCTAATATCTTAATCTGTATGAGGCTGGCAGTTCAACTGTTGCCTTTCAAGCCAAGGAACTGGGACTGAGTGAACCTGAAGAAAATCAAGTCGAGCCTAATTTGTTTTTCCCCAGGAAATAAACAGGTACTTTGTAAATATTGCCTTATTTAAACATGTAATTAATAAGCAAATGAGATATCTTTGGAGTGGAATAGAGGAAATTTACTCTGTTAGTAAACATCATTCTAGATCGGACTTTTTGTATATTCACAATTTATTTTAGTATGGTGGGTGGTGACTATTTTACATATAACACAGCTTTCTTGAGTTGTGCCCGAAAACGGAGGATGAAATTAACTGAACAAACTTCCCTTTAAAGTGAGCTTGTAAAGTTTCTAATCCAAGATATTAAAATCAAAGGTATAAATATTGTTTAACCATCGCATCTAATCACAAAATTAAAAGAAGTGGCTTAATTAATTATCCCAAACCCGCTTTACTCATTGCGTCGTTACTTAGATTAAAATTGAACTTCTGCAGGACTACCAAAGACTTAAATATCGTGATTGGATGCTTTTATGGCTTCAAAACGAAACCTTTTTGTGATATGAATTTCTTTAAATCTACGTGCTTTACTCTGATGAACTCCCAGCGAACCGCATGATTTTAGAATGAATAGTAATATGCAAATGCGTAACGTTCCTGTTTTTTCCGAATCACGTTCATTAGAGGAAATAAAATAATATTTTAAATTTCGGTCTTATAAATTGTGGATTTTTTTATACCAGATTCGAATTTCGAAATAGTCATGTTGCTGTAAATAGCTTCAATACCTTTAGTAAATCTGTTGTTTGCACGCACGCATGCGTGGTAAGGAGTAAAAAAGTTATATTGCACCCCTCCCCCAGCGTGAACGGAACTTGACGTACAATCAATACAAAGAAAAAGAAACACAATAATTGTTGATAAAAAAGTTATCTAATGATGCGAGTGTTTGGTAATAAAGCATGTATCTATCTACGGTTAATTACACTCTTCTTTGACATTTTGTAACAAAAAACAATTCAAAACTAAGCAATCCTGCTTAAAATACTTGTCAATTGTTTCGGTCTGTATTTATTATTTTTACTTGGATCATAATCAAGCCGTTTTGATTCAAATAATTCCTGGTAATTTTTTGGTATCGGTGCATCTTTTTCCAAAAAAAGTGGTATAAATTTATTCGTGTTCTTTATTTGATCAAGAATATCACCAAATAGTTTACCATCGAACGTAGCCTCGTTTTTATCACTAACAGGAAATCTTGTTGATGTCTCGAATTCAATCATGCGCTTAGCAGTATCTGAGCAAATCAATAAAATGGCGTCACATTCAGTTGCATCTTTTACGTTGTAAAAATGACTTGTCTTGAGATGACGTTGAGACTGTAGATCTTGAACCAAATTGTTAATGATTCGTCTTTCGGGTAATTCAGCGTAGAATATTGAAATTGTTTTGGGAAATGCCATCCTGTGAAAAAAGAATAAAATATTTTGTTTTAATAAAATTGATGCATAATGCCGAGGAGATAAATAGATTGTTCTAGCATGATAGCAGAATGCGCTTCATTTTAAAAAAATTAAAATACCAAAGTTCGCGCAATTCTTGTTTCTTAACACTTATAGAAAATCCGCGTGTTTGCTTCGGATGCAAACGAGGTTATGAATGGAAAACCACGCTTTTATTGAACACCATTCGAGCTCACTTATCGTTTATTGAATTTATTATTCACGATCTATTTTCTAACTTATTATTCAAAATACAAACTCGGATAACTTGAGAGAAGTAGATGGAGCCTTATCTGAATGGGTTCAAAGTAACATTCAGTAAGCTACTGGTATTTCCGCAGGTCAATGTGAGACCGACTTCCGACCATTGCCTTCTTGATGACCGTATACCGCAAAACAAACATTATTGCTAATTAGAAGGATAATATTGAACTTTCATTAGCCTTCACTTTCATGTGACCACGAAAAAATTGATACTAATCCAGAACCATTAATTAGTGAATTAAAAATGCCAGACAGAACTGTTGCTGTCTCGTCTACGCTCATGATTGAATTTTCAGTAAGAGACTGATGCATTAACATAACATTTAAACAGTGCGCAATCGGCGGTAGAAACCAAAATTCAAATTTCCGTTTAGAGGAAATAGGTAACCTTCCACGAACGTGTCTCTGATCATTTTGTGTTCATTTCAGCGTTTGTTACGGGAATACTAACATTTTCTAGTCTGTCAGAAATCGCACAAATACACTGGTTTACAGGAAATCAAGGTGATGCTTGGTGCAAAACATAGTGGACCGGCTAGATGTTAGCTTTGCATCATGTCACGAAATTAACAAATCCTTACACTTTGATCATGCACTATTTGTTATGATACTTTGGTTACGTGATTATGCTACCAAAATCTGCCTTGTGATTAGTTTTTTGATTGCGGTTGTCCTGTGGTAGACACAAATCGAATTTCATTAGAGGTGAATCATAAAACTTTTCGCGTTACAGTCAATAAATCCCAATCTCAAGTTTTATCAAATATCTTCGACTAAGTATTTTATTTTGCAGAATTATTGGAGACTTACAATATAAGTATAGATAAAGCATTGATTACAGTCTCCAGAAGGATTAGTAACAACGTTTAATTTCGAAATGTAAAACTGTTGAACGCAGATCTGGTCAGCCTGCACATTTAGATAGTTCAACATCAAATGGAAATAGCGTGTCAATGGCAAATCAATTGGTTTACTTGACATACAAACTTCATTTCTGTAAACCATTCACTCATAGTCTAAATTACGATAAGTATGTGACTTGCGGGACAAAAAATGTTTGAAATTATACCGATGTTCAAGGTTTTTTCCCGCTATTTTCTTGCAAGTATCGTCGACAACGCGCAGTAGCCGCCTGAAGTCATTCCCAAACACTTCAGCACAGATTTTGTCAAATAACAACGACAGGAATTCAAAAGCTGACATGGACTCGAACTTAAATGTCGGAACAATCTCAAGCGAATTTTCTTGGTAGTTTAGAAACATTGTGTACTGTGAGATCATTTTTGGTGATTTGCTTCAGAATCGTTGAAAAGAAACGTCTCTAATGGTTTGACATGAAAGATTTTGTGGTAGAAAATTCAATGGAAAACGAACCAAAGCATTTTCAATATCAACTACTAATTAAATGGATTTAAAATAATTTTAAAACGATATCTCAATGACCTCAGATACGTGAACATTGAAGAACGTGTAGGAGAGGAAACTTCGAATGCGTTTCCGCGTTTGTTTTCGCTAATAATATATTGGTTTTAATGGAAATGATGACACAGAAAAAGAAAATTTAAGGACTATCTTATTAGCTCAAATATCTACTTTCGTAGATTTCCATATCACATTTGATTTTACTGAGCAGATGTTACTGATTTCGTCGTGAAATTTCCTTTGAGCTTTTATGGCCAATTGCACATCAGATGTAATGCCTCAAAATTTTACGCTAAAAATTTTCGCAAGAAAATAATGAAAATTTTACGCGAATGAAAATAAGTTTAGTTTCCAGTTGATCACTAGTTAATAAATCTATCCAATTAGCATGAAACTTTGAAAGGATAGAAGTTCATAACAATTTTTGCTCGTTTGTTACTTCCTTATATTTCCGTTAACTTTTGAAATTTCGTAATTCAGAAAACATTTGGTGATATTCAGATAGAAAAATTGTCACAACGACGGTAGTATAACTAAACTACCTGCTTTTGGAAAGTATAAACTACTGGATGTATATCATGGCAATTCAAAACTTACCTCAATTTATGTATTTCCACTGTTTTGTGATGAAATTAGATTAAAATTAGACAAGCATAGCAGTCACGTCCAAGCCAACTTTATTCTCCCACGATTCTAAATCGTTTTGGCGTTTGTAAAGCGATTTAAAACTTTGTCTATTCCCACAGATGGCTACAAATTATAATTGAGAAATAAATTCGATAAGTTGAAATACACTGTCGCTTTTTATGAAGTTGTTAAAATCTCCTCATCGCTTATCGCATGAAAAGCACCTGCCCAAGGAACGTTGGTCTCATCTTGTTGCCATGGTAAAGCTCAAGAGCTTTTTATAGCCACCTGTTTTCTAGAGGTAGTGTTTAGTTTAGGGGCAAAGAAACCGCGCTTGTCTTTTCAAACACTATGAATATCAATGACAGCTGAACAACAAACAGGTGACGCGTGCGATTTATTATCTCAACGCTGCTACATAAAACTTTCAACACTATACCATCTATGTCTTTGTCTAGTTGTTTTTAAGTATCAAATTGAAGCGCCTTTCAGAAACAAGTACGCAATGTAGTATCAGCTGTAGCACTGTGACGTATTTAACTGCTACTTGGTTGCCTTTTTTCATATCGATAAATCAGCGGGAATCTGATTCCTGTGTAGAAATTAATGCATTGCTTTTTGTATCACGTACGAGCTCATTCCAATATACAGCATTAGTGAGATGCACATCGTAGGATGTTTTTAAACTTGAACAACCTCTTCAATCGAAGTTTTGCCGCGTGTTTATGTTATGTACCCCGATTTATCATTCGTACAAAATTATCACAGTAGTTGAAATTTTACATTGGATATTGGTGAGATTGCGTATTATACAGCTGAAATTTTACCTCTCTCAAATCATCAGTTGGGTGCAAATTGAATCTAATGTGCTTGTAAAAATTGAGATACACCCATCTAAAGTCAAACAAAAGTCTCTAAACTCAGCAAAAGTGTTTCAATAACTGTCAACTTTCTAACCCATTGATTGATTGTTGATGTTTAGTCAAGGAAATAAATTTATTACAATTCTCTGAGTTCAAGTGGCGTGTATTTATTTTTATAGCACAACTAGAAGCCCGCCGTTACTCCAGATAATTTGTACTCTAATGAGAAGACTATATAGATAGATACTACGTAATTCATATTTCTTTTGAAACCAAACTCAATCCTGTTGCAGGTCGTGCGTTGAGTCAATTTATGTCACAGTTTACACGCCCGTAATCAATGAGCGCTGTTCTCCGTTGCTGACTTTATGCTTAAGAAAAACGAATCATCAAGGAGTTTAATGCTGAAAAGAATCAATCTGTGAGCTAGCCTCGTCCATATTCAAGCCTCGTATCCACTCCATATTAAGTAAACAGTGACAGTCGTGAGAGATGCTCAATCCGTCTATACTAGTAACATATAGTCAATAGCAGATTCTTCTGTATTAGAGGAGTCTTATATTGACCATGCTTGTAATAGAAGGCGGCGCTGCTACTGCTCATGTTTGGTTTATTGACTCGATCAGCATCTCCTCACTGCTCACCAAGAAGAACAAATCACGAAAGAAAAGCACTTCCTGTACACTTATATGCACAAGACCCTTTTTTTCAAGACTGTCTAATTAAAAGGCAAATCCATAACTATTTGATTTTCGAATAATTAGAAATCATTAAAAAAGTTTCTTATAAAGTTTCGATACCAGAATTTTATAAACTTTCTTTTAGTATAAAGTGCGTTGCCTTTGTTCCTGAGACATGAATTGAATTTTATTAGTGATAGCTTAACGCAGTGATAGATTAGCATAGAGTAAACCTGTTTTAATCTTAGGGACTCAATAGTATCAACTATGTCACCTTTCCGATTCAACTCCATTGTTCAAACTGTACACATTTACTTGAAAAGTGAGCATTTTGCACTTCGATTTCTTGTATTTACCAGCCTGCAAATGAAAACTTGATCTGTTTATTTGAACAAAAGATTCAAGATGGATCAATCTACACTACATGAAAATATACAAAGGTCACACCTGTTAGTTTTAATATGGTTTGAACAACGAAAAGGCTGCAAACGATCTACGCATGCGTGGTACTGCTCATGTACAGCAATTACTACATGTATAGGCTGTTGGTACAATCCAAATGTCAGTAAACTATTCCTATCGCAATAATTTATTTGACACCACTCCCTGCACTTTGTTTACAATTTGTTTTGATGTGAACTGGTACTAGCATTAGAAAACATCTACGTCTGCGAAAAAAAAACATGTCTGGAACTGCTACGGGGATATCCAAAATATCATTTTGTCAAAGAAGGCACTTCTAGCCTGTTCAATTTCAATTCAACGCTGTTTCGACTTACCCGGTTCTCGTTGACATTGAATGCGGAATACAGACTTGACGATTGCAGCTATACTATATAACCTAGATATGATTTCTATCCCCTTTGTCAATTGCTGTCAATCATTTATTTCCTTTAGTAGCTATTTAACCTGTTTTTTTATAAACATAATTTCTTGTGGCCTAGAATAATAATGTTATATTCTGTTTACAGAGGTGTATAGGTTCACGGTTTCACGGTTTCAAATTCTGGCTAATTTTGAAACAGCAATATTTCATTTTAAGTTTTTTGACATTGAAATGATTATATCTGAGTGGGAAATCCAACCAATGTAATCCAAATTGTCATTATATCACTATAGCCTGCACGCAGACCTTGGTTGAAATAATATATCAGCACGTACTAGATAGATAATGACTTACTAAAGGTAGCATTCAGTGTTATGTGGATATAATAGTTAGTAGTGTATTGTTGAATAAAGCATACATTTAAATGAAATACAAGGTGAAATAAATTAGAGATTTTGATACCAAAATTACTGCATGGATATTCAGGCATTTTAAAATTCATCTTTTTCATTTTTATTTAAATGATTCAAATTCAATCTACTATTACTAAATCAATTCTTGCATCGTACGATAAGTTCTGTACAAAACAACTCTCAATAGTGCATGTGGTCAACAAGCTTTTCAATTGATTAAAAAAAGCCTTAGTTTCTTTATAACCAACGTTAGCGGTTGACATCAAAGTAAGTTTACGTCACGTTAGGTAATTATGAAACATGTTAGAATTAAGATATACATTTTTAGTGTTTATATCATAATATTATGTGTACAATATCTTATGTATATGCGTACATATGTGCATGATATTACCGGTCACAGCTTATATAGGTTGTCACGAATTTTTGTATTTTTAGAAATATAACCTGGGTATAACGACCATGCAGCCATTAATTATAGATAAAAGAGTCTTGATCAATACAGAGAGGTGACCTTTAGGTGAAATTTTATAGAAAATAATAGTTGTAACAGTCTGAATGCACCGTTAAAGATATGTTATTTTATATACAGACTAATGTTTATATCCCGGTTTATACACGGGTTTTTATGTAATCTTTTCAAACCCCCATGTTAAAAAACCAAATCTTCTAAGAAATATTGCTTTCCACAGTACTTTCTCTTTGTGAGCTAGGCTCTTTTTTAGTAATAATATTTATTAAACGATTAGCTGCAGGACAGATATGCCTTCTTAATGACGTCATTTGGTATAATGTTACCAGTGGATTAAACAAAGAGCTCAGTATAGCAAATAGCCAACCCCATGGAAATAGGAATTGAACACATATTTTACAATCTAGATTTAAAGAAGCAATAACAGCTAGCACACCCTGCGGTCCATATGCAAATAACATTGAACATAATAAAAATATCATTAATTTATTAATTTTTTTCTCCTTTTGAGTGTCAAATTTTCGTTGATTATTTTGGAATCGTTTTTCCATCGCATGAACTTTTGAATTGATCTGTTTGGCAAATGTAAATACTTTGACAAGGCTAGCAATATTAACAGCAATATAAATTATAGAGAATCCGATGACGAGGAATAAAAATATATTCAAGTTTTGTGTAACAAGTAATACGCCTGGTATTGTTATTGCTATAATCCATGAAAAGCCGATCATAAACAGTACGACTTTAATTGTAAAGTGTTTCTGATGTAAGAATGGCTGACAAACAGCCATGTATCTTTCAATACTTGCGATTGACATAATTCCTAACGATGCCGTGGACAATAAATAACCAGAGGGGACACCAACAACTGCAACATTACATGGTACTTTCCCTCGTCCTAATTTATAAGAGTAATATGCCATACATGGTATTGCTATAACAGCCATTAAAGTATCTGTTGTACATAAATTAAGTAGCAAGATTTTCATTCTTTTTGGTAGAGAACGATCTTTTATTAGAGAATATAGTAAGCATAGATTAGCGCATAATATCATCAGTGACAAAAGTACGCATAATATAGAAACGATTGTAGAATTTAACTGAGCTTCGTCGCTATCCATGCGAACAGTTAGTAAATAATCACAAGACATTTTCTTTTCCATAAATCCTCATACGGGTTCACCACTATCCAAATCTTTCATTTTATAAATCCATGTTTTCACTTATAATTCTCAACTTGTTTCTTTGAGTTTTCGAAGCCGCGCGCTCACTCAAATAAAAACAAAAGTTCCAATTCGCTTTAATAAAATAAACATCTATTGAAGGTCACTCACTATGTTAGCATTTAAAATTTAACATAGAAAATCATTTCACGGAAGTGTCCCTTAGATCAAACATGAACTACTGGTCCCTTCTTTCAACTGATATTTTCATTTTTCAGTACGTGTCAAAGGTAACGCGTTGCGACCTTCTTTTAACTTCTAAATTATGTAAACAGTGTAATTACTGTATACATCTGATTTCCACACACTAATCCATTGACGTTACATTTTTGAAATCTATTTCGGTTATATCCTTAGATATTAGCTTATATTTTTATTAACAGTTTGAATACAAACCATGAGTTCAACAATTAACTCAATCGAACTAACAAGCAGCTGTGTACGCTGTATTGTTGACTTGTATATAGTTTACCTGATCTTTAAAGTTATGTCTGTGAAAAATTGGTCAAATGACGAGGCTGAATTTTCTTTTGATTCCCTAATGGAAAACTCTTTAGGGGGTAATCAACATCGAAGTCATTTAAATGCAACTTGAAGAAAATGTAATCTCGTATGGAGCCATATAATCTAAAAATAGAATTAAGAATTATTTCCTTTCAAATATTGAAGACGATAGAGAGAGTATATATGTATTATTCTTGGGAGAAAGTACTCGTTAAACATCTCTACTAATCTCCTCCACCCTCAATTTTTAAAACACAGAGCCCACGTACACTTTATGATTTTAATTAATGACGCAGGATCTACTTCCGCAAAACACTTTCTGTTCTGCCTCTAAAACGTAACGTTTTCGACATACAGAGTTATTCGATAGTAAAGACTCAATTTTTTAGTACGGTCTTAGGTCTGCGCGCAGGCTATAGTTTACATATAGTATTTGGCTGATTGATAACAGTTCCCAAAGGTCTAGAACAGTAATCATAAGAAATAAAAGCAATGAACAAGACACCATGTGTACTTTAACGCGTACTTTCTGAGATTGTAGGAAAGAGGCTAAAATGTGGATATATACTGATCTAAGGTAGCAATTATCAATCGATTTGCTAACCCAGGTTAGCAAATTTACCCTCGGTTGGCTGCATTCACATCACCAGGGTTCGAACCAGGTACATTTAGTAGTATATCTTTTTTCTATTGACTATATATAAATGACCGAGGCTAGAGCAACCCGTGTCGGAGGTGTGACCTATTTCCAACCCTTTTATAATTCGATTTTCTACTTCATTGAAAGGATTCTTAAATGTAAGAAAGAGAATTCACTTAAAACGACTTGTTTGATACCGAGGCTTGGAGTTTTCAGGATTAAACTTGTAAAACGTTCGAAAGCAATTAAGCTTGTGTTGATTTTGTTTTAGAAAAAAAGTGCCAAAACACATGCTATATTTTCATTTAATTGCCTTTACATACATTCATAGTTAGAAGAGAATCGAGGAAAATGTGAATTAAATGTTTCTTGAGATGCAAATGCAACACATTGATTGCTAATTCTGTCTCTCTATATGTCCATTTATAACTCGACAATGGTTACTGACATCTTGCCTGCCATTCACAATGCAAAACAATAGCGCCAGCAGAATTATATTTTTTCAACAATACAAAATTTTTATAACTTTTTGGTTTGTAGTTCTATTTGAAACCCTCATCAGTTCAACCAGCTTGCTTGAAAAATCGAGAGAAACTTAACTTTATGCTTGTTTTGATTGTTTCCTCAAATATAATTTATTCATTAACAGCTTTCTGGATTCTGCGTCAACTTATTTAGAAAGATCAACAAACAAAACCCATAATGTTTGGATTATAGCATCAGACAAGTACTTGCTACTGGCTGTTAGCCACCACTAGTACGCGTCAGTGAGGCATGAGGAGCTGACTTCGCATTTAAAGCTAGATCAAGTTGAATTTGCAAGCGGTTAGAAATCAACCAAGTGCGCAAGACGACTATGGCATGTCATAGTGCTCCAACTACCGAAGTGTAGTGCTCGAGCTATAGAAAAATGCTAAGTATAGCAATGACATATCCCAAGCAATTTGCTCAACATTGCACAAATGTAATGAAGCATACATAACATAGCAGCAGACAAGTACTGGTTTCTGGCTGTTAGCCATCATCGGTACTGATCAGTGAAGTTTGCATGGATTATGCTGACTAGAATTACAAGAAAAAGATTTTTTTTAGGTATAAGAAATCGCCAAATAAAAAAGATTATTAATATTGATTCTGACAATATCTAAAGTATACTTATATAGGTCATTAAAATTTTTTACTTTCTGTTTCAATTAATATTACATGCCTTTCCATAATTTAAGTAAGGTTATATCTTGAATTTAACAAAACATCTCAAATAATTTTAGAAGCAGAACCCGCATGTCTTTGGACATAGTTCTTCTAGCATTAGACGTAAACTTTCATAATGACAGAAATCTTTGTACCAGCTGCAGTTTTGATTGCTGTCGTTGCATTTCACTTGGTTTCTACTCCACCATGAATCTGAAATTCAAGTTAGAACATAACTTGTCAATTTGGACTGACATTATGGCTAGAAAATGTTTAAAGAGCCTAAAATGCAACAATATTTTGGAGCTTGGGACCAAATTTCGAACCCACATCCCCCGGTAATGAAGTGACGACGGATCCTTTGTTTCTCCAACTGTTCAAACTGCCGCTTCGGGAAAAAAGCGTCATGACGTCAGCCATGTTCACAGCAAAAACAATACGAAGGCTGCTGGTCGTTTTAGACTCCTCAATGATATTTCGCAATATCACTATTATACAATCTATCATCAATCCACTGATAAATACCCACGCAGAAGCGGGATTATATAGCTTATTGAAGAAATCTGCGAAACATGGTCTACTGTAAAATCAGTCAAAGTAGGGCAGAGCATTTTAAAGGGTTCAATAAAGGATATTCTTTTGAGTGTGAGAAACTTTTATTGGTATATACTGCAGAATGTTGATAAATATTTCAGATCCAGAGTGTGCATCCAATTATCACTTTTCTGCTACTTTGCAACAGTTTTGACGCATCATTCCATGTTCCTTTATCACCTTAGGGTATCATTCAAGGATTTCTTGCAAGTGTCACATTTAGTAGTCATAGGTACTTGCGTACCCCCTGAGTATGTAATGCACTCATTAAAATCATGTACTGTACCTTTTGGTAAATTTACGTTTTGAAGATATGCACCCTTCACGTTTCCAGGGGGTGAATAAACACAAACAAAAAAAGAGTAATATACAGCCTTCATTGATCGTTTTACAATAGACCAGCACCCGACACTTTTGCTTTCGGCCCATATCATCTGTGAAAAGTATAAACATTTAACATATAGACATATGAACAAAGTTAGAATATTTATCAACTCTCGATCTTTTGCATTCATGATTATGCAAACCAATGCTTTCAGTTAGTAAGTCAATATCATGAAGAATGAAAAGAGGCAAAATGTTACTTCAACCACCCATACATGACTATCAATAATCCATTGATTATTTGGCACTAATACCTGTGTAAAATCGGGAGCAGAGTTTATCACGGAGAAGTAATCGTATTGACTGCTTTCCGCATACCTGAAAAGCAACATTTTGAATATCGAGAGATGGTCAAAAGAATCTTTGTGTCCTGAATGTGTATATTTTTCTGACGCTTCTTCAATACAACTCTATATGCTGTTGTCTTCTGCGTTTTTGAGACAGAAGAAACGGTCTGCCACAATAGTTTATCGGCTATACTATTAAGAACAAATTTGGGTATTTTAATAGTGGAATATATTTGTAAAATATACAGCATACATATCGAAGAGAAATTTGTACCCGGAATGCACTCGTTTGATACCGGATAACAATGGAACTCATACTGTCGCAAATGCTAATAAATCAAGTTAGTTACATACTATATCATTGTTTCAATTCCTCTGTAACGTTTCTCTGTTTGTTATTTGAATCTGGAACTTTTAATAGCTCTATTTCAAGGTGGAGGAGAGTAACTTTTTCTCAGGCTTCTAATTTTACATTTCGACAAAACTCGCAATAATGTTTCAACCTTTTACCATTTGGGAGGACAAAGGTATATTGCAATGCATGTTGTAAGAGCAGCTTCCTATGATACTTCAAATACCTAAAGATATGCATTCCCTTATCGCATCAAAATGTTTAGACATCAATATTGAATTTTGACATTTAGCAGATAAAAGAGCTGCTATCAAACATACCAGTTTTCAATGGATGTTTCCTCCATCCTTTCGTCTTTCGATGTTGATTGCATTATGTTGATGTTAACACCCGTTGATGAAAAGTAGACTTTGTGTGGGTATGCATCCGATATTGTGTTAACAATATTTCTGGCTCTGTCTTGCAGGCTTTTATCGTAAACCAAGGGACTAGTTTGATGATGTTTGGAACGAATTCTGTTGTGAATATCCAAGATTAGGTTCGGATTTCCTACAAAAACAGATTGATTTTAATGCTACATATATTGATAATGATAAGTAGATAGTGAATCTTTTTCAATCATGCTATAGATGTCATAAATTTTGCATGAAATTTTAATTTGACAGCGTTACCTTTCCAGGAAAGAACAGATCACGAATGCATGGTTGCATCTCCATTTGTGCATTCCCTTTTATAATTATCGCATAGAAGGACATTAGGGAGCCAGAAAAACATGTTTCAAGAACATTTGTGTAATACATTATTATTTAGCATACTTACTTTTTGATAATATTATATCTGCTGGCTCGTAGTTGGCAAGAGCTGTAAAAATATTGATTGAAAAACTTAGATACGACAAATGATGAGGAAATCAATTAAACGTAAAATGAAAATGATTCTTTATACCATTGTTAGGCAACTCATACAATGCATTTGTTCTCAAAACATATGCACAAAAACACCAAGCAAAAATAAACTGCATATTTTCATTTCTCAAATCTGCAAAAGAAAAGAAAGAGTAGTGATTTGATTCTGAAGATCCATTGATAAACTTTTCATCTTATCTTTATCAGACTCTTCCAACTTATTGATAGCTGCTCAAATCTATCATAAATACTAACTTACGTTTCTCCTATTTATTGAACATCGAATATAGTTGTTCTATCATATGCACCCGATGGTGATAATGTCTTAATTTTGATGTTTGTCTGTCGTTTAATTCTGACTTGATATTTGCGAATGCTATAACCAAAGCGTATTCTATTTGTGTTTGCATTTGAATGATTTTCTACTCTCGGTTTACTTTGCATTGATGAAAATTCATTGCAAAGATAGGAGAGATTAATTCAAAAAGAATCCTCCTGTAATATACACAGTTCGACAGGATCATGACTCGATACACAGTATCCCGTATATTATTCGCATTGCTAGATCGGACATTTTGTAGAGGTTGGTTCGATATAACAAG
This sequence comes from Haliclystus inabai, assembly GCA_025505365.1. Taxonomy (NCBI): domain Eukaryota; kingdom Metazoa; phylum Cnidaria; class Staurozoa; order Stauromedusae; family Haliclystidae; genus Haliclystus; species Haliclystus inabai. Next base: position 83,341 of record JANVCG010033227.1, read on the forward strand.
AATCACGAATTTATGTATTGATTATATAGTTGCTAGGTAACGCATATTTTCTGAAAGTAATTCCAATTTTATGTTTGCTTTTCACATAATATGGAATCTGGGAGAAAAACGTAAGAAATATTTCTCGAATTCGACGTATTGCCAAGGTAACTATAAAGATCAACAATGACAATGTAGCAAATTATTTATTAAAAAATTTCAATTTTTAACCACCAACCATGCTATATTCCTATTTATGGCTTGTGTAGGATCATAATAACACCTTCTCAGGGTTGATTTATTGATAAATTCATAGACATTTCTCCAGCATTTAATTGATGGATCAGGGGATGGATCGTCCCAATAGTTACGGGATAAATATCGAATGCCTCCACCTCATCGTTGGATAACCATCTAAAGACATACACAGATTGATTGTTACCTTTTAGTCAACCTACTTGGAAAACGTTTTACTTGTCATGCATTGAAATAGCTTTAAGTTAATAAAATTCAATTTAGATTTCACTTAGATTTTTAGATAGAATTCAGTCAGTAATTTTGAGAATTTGAAAATCTTGCCTCCGTCCGCTAATTTACGGGTTTGCTGTTGCTTTACCAGAATTCTTCTGGTGTGTTTTTATAGGTGCGTAGGATTAAGTGTTGCGTCATAGAATTTAAGATTTCACCTCTGTTTTTAACAAGGCAAAAAGTGCCAAATGATGCAATTCAACATAACATGTAGTGGGTCAAAAATACTTTAAATACTGACAGAAACAAAGTTTTCACGGGAATTGTTCTTGGTCAACTCTGTTGAAAGTCGAAATAACTTCGAAGATAGTATTGCTAGTTTTGAAGAAGACATAGAACTAAAATGCTAATTCACAAGTGTGTTTGCTCAATTGCTCTTTTCGCTTCGAAAGTAAAGGGCAAATAGGAGGTTTTTCATCGACAGCGAGCGTGCAAAATCCACTAATAAACAACACGAAGACCCAACGTTTACAACTGTAAAGTCCCTAATTAACCCATCTGAAGCATGATTAAAAAGCAAATAAATACTGTTAATGACAATTATGATTTACTAGTCTAAAAAAAGAAAATTAGTGCTGGAAATACCTCAGCTTCTTCTCCAAAGCGATCTCATGTAAAGAAAATGAATAAAATACGGTAGGAAGATCCTCGCTCTTCCAACGTGTGCGGATAACATCCATTGCAATAGCTCGGTTTGCGTTCAGCATACCCTGTGTATAGTGACTACATTACGGATTTAATTTTCCTAGAATGCTTTAAATACGCCACGAGTCACTTTGTCAATGAGAACGGTAATACATTCGACCCCATCATTACAATATGTTCAACTAATGATGAAAATGTATAATGAATTTTAGTTTCACAGTTGCCATTACTCAATGAGTTGTTTCGAAACTTACACATCTATCTAGTTTATATTGATTGTTGCTTGATTGATTTCAACCTCAATTGAGTCTCAACTATCTCGGTGGAATGTAAGTTCTATTTAATTATCAAGTACAGTACAGCAGTTTTTTTTTACGGCATTATTTCTATGTGTCTTATAGTTCAGGGCGGGGTTCAGGGATGCAATATAGTTTGATATACATGTAAAGTTCTAGCAGAGTTGAGTCCAGTACTGAACCATTACTTTGATGGACGTAAATAAAATCTTCCAGCTGCTCAAGCCAAGATATTCACGGTTTCAAATTGGCGTTGAAATAGAAGCATAGAAATAAAATAAGTGGTTGGGAATAAGAAAAAAATTGAAGTTAGTCTTTTAGTGCGCAACTAATTTTTTCAATCAAGGAGCTAATGGTGATGAATCACTACTGATGCAGCTTAATTTGAAAAGTAAACTATCCAATAATTTCCTTAAGCTTGAGTTTTTTTTAACATATTATCTACCTAAACATTTTCCATATCCCTATAAATACAGTTATTCTCTCATAGATCTCATAGAGAGAGGTAGATTGTATAGGCTTTAAATATACAAGAGGTGCTGATTAGAAGGCTAGAGGTCTGATCATCTCACTTTAAACTCATGCTAATGAAAATTATGAGCTTGTTCTTAACAGAAACCGAGAAAGGCTTTTTTAATTAAGCATTTAGTACCCTATTGCTGGTATATACTATTGATATGCAATGAAGGGCAGGTGAAACAGTGAGAACAAAGCAATTGGCAATGCGTAGCATGATAGCAAAGAAATGCAGCACCTCAATCAGTATCCAATTTGTTAAACCATAGCAGGTTTTTCAGTCAAATTTCACAAACGGACCAATCAGCTAACTAGCATTCAGACTTACATTAAGGATTTAGTGTGAATTTTAAGGAAGCTGATTTGAAGATATTACACAGACTGTTGTCATTCGAAGTCGATTTTACGGCACGGCACTTACGCTTGTTTTTAGTCAAAATGAGAGACGCAAACCGTTGGGATAAAAAAATTATTTGTTTGATCATTCTCTCAAGCACAACTGTTAAAACTCAATCTTCATGTGGGGTATTGAACGATCAAAATACCAATGGAATTGTTCTCCAGAACAATTCAGAAACATTTTACACAGCTAATCCTTTGATTACCTACTCGAATAAAACTTTGTTCGAATGCACAATGGTTTTCACTAGTGGATCAAAATACTTGTCTATGAATGTTGTGGAGCATTCTTCAGGTGTAAGCTGCAACATGTTTGAAAAGAAAGAAACTGATGACGAGCAAGAAGGAATTTTGATACAGAAACAATCGTCTACATATTATGAAAAACGTAACGGTGAGTGTAATCTCGAAATTTGAATACATTGAATGATATGTAGGGATCACTACAGGGAATGAAATTTACTAAATAAATTTATGGTGTAAAATAGTACAGTAAATGATATTACAGCGCCTTGAACTTTTTTCCATGGACTTCTTTTACATAATATAGTCAACGAGATTTGAATAATGAATCTTACGAAGGAGACAAGCAGATGTTTCAAAATAAGATGAAAAATTAACGATACTAGACTATTGTGATAGCTTTCACAAGATTTAGAGTCAAATGTTTATCATCTCGCTCGGTCTTGAGCAAAATACCATTCCCACAATTTGGTTAGACATTCGTAAAAAATTTAACCAGATTAGAGCTCCGCATTATATTATAGCCTATATTCTATAGACAATGATTTCATATAGCAATATCATTGTATATCGAATAATTTGCACAAACGAATTTGTTCCTTGATTCGATGCTTCTGAAGTCTGAAAAAAGCTTGTTCAATTATTATCAATAAGCTCCTATGGACGAAACAAAGACAAAAAATCTAGTAGGCACAGTTTTTTCTCAAATTGCGACTTTTGTCCATCCTTTCGGCTCGTATAGTTGTGTAGATGATAATCCGAAATATTGACGCAAATTTACCAAACCAGCATGATATACTTAGATGTATCCACTGTTTCCCGTGTCACATACAATGAGCGATAAATCGAAAGACTTCGAATTCGAAGGAAGTGATAATAGGCTGATCTAGTTATGTACTATTTTAGAAAAATATCGATTATTCACTTGTTAAAACTTCAACTCATCAACGTTGTTTTAGCCAGTAGCATCAATGAATGTTTCTTTCCTTCTATTCCCAAAACAGGACATAAATAACATGCATATATATTCTCGTAATTTTTGAAAGCTTACGAATTAATAATTTTTTATTGATTTATGAATTTCAACAGAATTTATAAAGGGAAATCCATCGGTTATCGCAGTTCACACAAAAGATGAAAGGCCAGGGAACTTGATCTTTCGACTACCAACTGCAAAGTACACAATAAAACTAGTGCATGTCAGTGGTGCATTAGCATGTAATAATCTCAATTTGGCCTCACCTTTTGGATGCTTCTGGAATACAGACTTAATCGACGGTGGGAACGGCAATATGATAATGCTAACAGAAGAGTTCCGTGGAAGAGTAGTTGCATACACTTCTCATTTTAATCAGTTTGAAGATGCTACAGGATTTACCACTTCATCTGTGACTACGTGTGAATGTTTTACACTAATCCAAGGCTTGAATTATTCGTTTTGGTATGAAGATGATTACAGTGACAGAGGCGAATATGATAATTCAGGTACAACAACTTTTGAAATGCACGTGAAACCATGTATTTAATGCACATTTAGCATGGATGGAAATATATAATTTAATTTAAATGACAATCGTCGTATGGGTAGATGAGTTTTATAGCTAGCAGTGTTCCTGGAAAATTTGAATAAAGCATTGATAGATTACAATACAAGCAAAATTATATGAATGTATCAGAATACATTATTGTATTTCACAGGAAATCTTCAAATCTTCTTATATATATTCTTCAGGAAATAACATATTTTAATTGAAATGAGAGCTAAATGTAAAAAATTTACATACGTGTAAAATTAAACTCTATGCATGATTAATATTAAATATTTATATAAGTTAAAGTTTAAATATACAATTCTAAAATTCTAAAGCTATCATTATCCTATTAAATTACAAATTATAAATGCTGACTCAGGAATTGACCCCAAAACCAACAAGGGATTGCCACGTTGAATTGCAATAGAAATTCGTTGTTCCACGATAGTCTCACCCAGATGGTCTAATGCAAATTTCTTGGAAATCAGGAAAATGTCTAGAAGCTTATCAAGTCATCGGGTGTGTATTCTTAATTAGCCAAATATATCTCGCAAGTCGTCCATTAACAGTTCTGAGCTTCGAATGAAGTATTCATCATATATTAGCTATAAGAAAATGAGCTTCAAAACTATTCCTCGCAATGAAAATACTGTTCCCTCATGAAACGTTCCAAAGATATATTCTAGTAATTCTGCCAATATACAGCATCTCGTTCGGTAATGGGATAGGTTGGAACCTGCTGCATAGACTTTGTGCCAATCGTTAATAGAATCTTGCGTTTGTAATCAACATATTCCCGAGATGGCTTTGAGCATTGATCTGGGAATTGCTTTTATACACGTTTTTTGTGTTCGTACAACAGTATATTTACAAAGAGAACAGTATATTTACATAGAGAGTTGGTGGCTGAATATATAAGACAAATTCTAATGGAAAAAATATGAGACAGCTGTCAGGAGCAACATAAATGTCCGCACACATGAGCGATTCTTAAATCATATGGGTCTTTGGAAAACAATAAAAACACCACAAACTGGCTTGTGGTCGTAGCCAAACAAAATGTGTGTTGACGTTTTCACCGGAATATATAAATATACAACTTGTATTTTGAATTTTTGCTAACCTGACAGCATGGGAAAAGACTAAATTCAACTCGCTGCAGTTCCATTTAGTGTCCAGTCTCTTTCTAAGAATGACGACAACGCGG
>JANVCG010033228.1:0-21122 GCA_025505365.1 Haliclystus inabai
GACGGCTTTGTTTTAAGTTTGTTGTTCACGAAGGAATAAAAATTGGATAGGGAATTACTGTTTATTAGCGATTGCTCTTGCTTTGATTGTAACTCTTTCACTAGCATATCAAATAATATGAAGTGGGTGGCAAGTACCAAGGAAGGTTCAATTTGAGAGGTATAGGGCTCTGAAAGATTTATAGTAAAAAATCAATGTCGGTTTTCTTAACTCCCATAGCCGGCGTGCTAAACGTGTTTGAAGACTATTTTTGATTGCTGAAGGCTGATTGATGTCTGTCGCAGCTCTTTTATGTTTTAAAAATAAAGATTCATGTTTGTTTAATTGTGCGATTTTGTTAAATTCATTCAATTTTGTGTGCCTATATAGATAAAATAATTGTTATATACCTCTATTTACCACTATATTTATTTACAATATTTCCATCGGAAGCAAATTTTAATTTCTTCTAGAGTAATTTATAATTTATGCTAATTAATTACATTTATTTATTTCAAAAGTAAAATTTCTGATTCCACATAGTCGTAAATTTATAATTCATGCTAATTACACTTATTTATTTCAAAAGTTTAATTTCTGATTCCATTTATAATCTTAATTAGCTAAGCTAGCATTTGACGTGATATAATTATCTATATTCAAAATGACTCGTTTGCGGTTTTATAAATGAGTTTCCTTGATCAGGTGGGTAGTAATTATCCGCTTCAGGTTGAATTGAATCAGCCTCGTATCCATTTATAGTAGTCCCCCTTTTTTCTGGTGTGACTGTAAATGGTATAGAACCAATATGATTACTCGTAATGCTTTGAGCTGAATAAGGGGGCAATTCATAATCGACTACAATAGGCTGATGAAATGGCTCCCTAATGTCATTATCCCCCTGGTAACATAACGGCATCAACAACGCAATGCCACATAGAAAGCCCCCTAAAGAACCAAATACCAAAGCAAATAGTATAAACCAATTGAAGTAATGCCCTTTAGCGTTATTACTATCAATCACAGTAACTGTTAAACCATAACCAAGGCACAGTATAGCTACAAGTGTGGTCACTATACCAAATGCCAAAATCCAACCGTAAGCGTTTCTATGGTTACAATATATATCTGCTATCGTTTGCCAACAGCTTGCATGATTTGTTTCTTCGTCATATAATTTTCTATGATAACCAACAACAACACCATTTCGTTGTCCATAATTATTATTTCGATATATATCACAACAATTAGTTGCTATCAATGCCATAATGTCAAAATATCGAAATTATTTCTAATATAAATCTAATATTTGGATTCATTGTCAGCTAATATCGATGTTCTCTCACACCAAATTTGTAAATAAATTGCAAATTAAAACTTGAAAATGTTGTACACATAGATGTTTTCTTTGTTTTCAATAATGTGCGAAAATGATTATATCTTTTACTGAACAGCACATCACCCGGTAGATTTGTTGCTCACTTATCTTTGTATTCTATCAATAATCACATCAATTTTTCTTCTCAATTGTAAGTAATTTCCAGCATTAACATCTATTTTATTATTATCTTTGGTCTTTCAAACATTTTCCGCCGATATAAATGCTTTATATAGCATCTCAATCATGCATACTACACCAAACCTTGCAAGAAAATGGCCATATATTTTATGCAGGTATTATCAACTGTGAAGTTCGATTTAGTCATGCGCACTGCGATTCAGCTTATTTTCATCTAATCTATTGTCTTAAACAATAGAACAGCTGATTTGCATATTCACCTGCTCACTCCATATGCTTTGTTTCTAATGTTTTGATGCTGCCACGTGGTCATACTGTGGATTATTTGTAAAGCTGAAGCTAATCGAGACAGCTGCTTCTACATCCAATTCGTTGTTTTTATAATTTCAAATCTAGTTTATGCAATACGAAGCTACAATTTCATGTGTTATTTATTTAAATCAATATAAGCATTCATACTTTTCGGCTTAAATTAATCAACTCCATACTTCACAAGTCTTTTTATAAATATTTTACCCTGGTGTAACAAGGGAACAAAACAATGTTTTTACAATCTCGATTGATGCAATAAGCTGGATTACAAAACCTTTTTACGGTTGGAATTATGATATATTCACAGTTCTAGATATGTCGCTGTGAAATGGCCCGTTATTTTATAAATCTAATAACGCTCCGGTGCGGCGGTGCCCCTATATAACGCATGTCAGGTGGAGTTTGTATGTTCACGAAGCAGATATTCTAATTATATTGGCATAAATTAGAAACTCACTTATTTTACTGGGTAATAATTGCTTCTCAAACAATGTTACGAAATAATTGCTATGTACCGTAAAAGTCAGAACTCATCGCGTCTCTGACTACAATCGACCTTGAAAGACCTTTAGCACATGTAAAATACTGCGTAGATGAGTGATTTTGTGGCGTGATTACAATGGTAGTAATAAATTAATAATGTATAAGCTTTAATCAACGATAACTGCTATGTTACCCTATAATCAGTAGTATACCTACATACTCAATAATGCCCGATTACAAAATCTTGAGTACAAAGATGTAAAATCAACCCAAGTTTTTTCATGTAATTGAAAGATATTGATTTGTTATCATTGGGTCAGGCTATCTGATTTGAAAACGTATACGGAAATGATCACATTTACATTATGAATTACAATGGAACTTGCTAAATATCCCTTTCTTACCAGTAAAAGGGAGACACTAAGGAAGGTGGGATATAAAGCGATATAACTGTATGAGATTGTATGGGGTTTGGGGAAAAAGAAATCAGATTGATGGGGGCTAAGAAGTGATTAAGTTGGACATTAAAGTAGGGAAAATTGTTCAAGTTCGGCAGTAGCAATAGTTGTCTGAACGTAAGTTCGGATAATCTTGTTATGGAAAAATTTGTTTGCTAAAAGTATAGAGCTATCCATGCGTTATATGACGCTACAGTATGAGTTTTACTAGCATAGAACTCAAGTCACACGTACATAAGCATAATTATCTCACCTTAATAAATTTAGCATTTTTTCTAGGTGAGAATTTTGATCAGTTTCAAAACAAGTGCGTTCCTCTCACTCCAAGCCCAGTAGTTAAGTCTTGCAATGAAGTGTACTTGTCCTTGTTTGTATCAAACAAATCATTCTCATTTCACAATCACGAGTATTTATGTCTAGCTTAGAATTTGTTCAAGGATTGACCGGTGTTTTAATATTAAATCGATATATAATATACAGCGATATATAAGTTTGTTTCGTGTACATGGTCACAACACCTATAGCCTCGTCAGATTTAAAAATAGTATTTTGTTTGAATATGACGAATATAGCTGAATAGATTTTTAAAAACTGAAGAAAAATTTACTAGTTAAGATTCAAGGTAATCATTGAATTATTAATGACATCAAAACTGTAGACTGAATCTAATTCATCAGTTGTTTTACGATAGAAATATTACGTAGGTGTGACGTACAATCAAACCTGTTCTAACGGTCACCTTCATAAAGCATCCACCTGGCTCTAATGGTCTCTCTTGCAATGTTCAAAATAGCGTTTGTTTTCTATTAAATAAGACAATTATATAAAGTCCATTTGCATATAGTGGCTAACTTATTTGCCTCTCTCTCGTATCTATAGCTGTTATGTTCAGGTGATACTGTGAAAGCACGGAAAATCGTACCAATATAAACTGCGATTAGTCATTCTGACACTGCTTTCAAGAATTGTATGTCGACTAAGAAGCAAGTCGATATCAAAATTTCGTCGATTACAAGTAACTGGTTATTATATTTCCGTCGAATGTTGAAGTATAGGCAAACCCCGACACAACTCCTCATTTGTTTTTATTATTAAGTTTTTTCCAATCTTCTACATTGGAGCCGTATTACTACACTATTACAGGTTTGAAAATCAGATTGTGTTTTTGTTGCTAATGGGACATACATTTTTACTTTTCAAGTTTATTATTTTTACTTTAACGTTATATATTTGCCCTTATTTTTTGATGGTTTTTCTACCTAACAATTTCAATCCAAAATCCAAATCTTTAATCTACCCATATCAAAAGATAATATCTACAATCCTGATTATCGTCTTTTATTCAGTGAAGCCTGATAAGCAAAAATATATTTTTTAATAGTACTGACAACATCAAAGCCAATAAAATATAAGTTATGATAAAAAAGATTAAAAAAAAATTAAATTTAAACACATTATAAAAAGAATTTACAAGTACAATAATTTTAAATTAACCATATTTTTTATGCAGTTGCTTCTTGAGGAGATGCTCTAACCTTGTTCCACTGGCAATACCTTTCATCTGCCAGATGCATTTTGAATCATTTGACAGTTTAACCATCTTCACGATCGTATTTTGAAGTGCTGTCTATTTCTTGGCTTGCTATAAACTCTCTATTGGCTTTGGTCTCCTTTGGTTAGTGACTCAGACCTACTGTGCCTATGGGAAACCACCCATTGACTCGTGTAACGATACTTGAGATTGCTTATTGCTGTAATGGTATGAATGGCCATTGTAGTCCTTCCAAAATCGGCTTGTTCAAAGATCTATGTTGTGCGTTTGTTACATTAAAAAGAATGATGGTAAATAGATTCAGACCATGTAGTAAATCCATTTCTTTTAAATCATTGTGCGTATACTTCGTATTTGGTATTGAGCTTCACGCAAATTCAGAAAGAAGCGAAACTGATCTACCCTGCTTAAATCCGTCAAATTAAGGTGGTAGATTTTATTATTCTCGTATTGGCGTTAGGGCACCAAATGGAGTTGTGATGGGAAGTAAACCAATAAGTCTTTGTATTAGGCAGAACCCCGCTGACCAACGTCCCTCAGATTTATTAAGCTGGAAGAGTTCTTTGTGGAGGCACAGCGCATCACCACAGTGTCCTGTAGAAACTCACTTTTCCCTCATAACATGAGCAAAGATAATGGTTGAATATAAAAGGAATCTGATATTAAAATCCTGGACCACCACATCTGATATTCCTGATGACAACTGAGAAGATAAACTTTGTGTCTTTGTTCTCTTTTGAACCGGTTGTTTAACACTGGATAATATATTAAAATATCTATACTATTCCAATCACCACCCGCCTAGCAGCTAACCACGAAATCGAAGAATTAGCATTACATTAATTTTTGTTTGGCCTTGTGTTGACTAGGTGTGGAATACAGTAGCTAACTTCGATTAAAGCGATTTTTGGCTAACACTGTATGTGTCCGGCCGCTTACCATGGCATCGAATGACGCAGCTTCTCAGCCAACTGCTTTGCTACTTCGGAGTCCATGTATTGGAAACGAAGATCCATATGTTGCAAGTTGTTCTGCGAAAGGGATATGCGTCATATTAGTGCCTATTATTGATGTTGAATTTTATAATCCTGGTTTAAAAGATCTGATGGAATATATCAAAGATCAACGCTCATTTTCTGGAATTATATTCACAAGTAAAAATAGCGTAGCTGCCTTTGAAAGAGCTGTTGGATTAGCGTCATTAGACATGCAGAATGTTCTTGGTAAAACTACTGTATTTGTTGTTGGTAAGGCTACAGAACAAACGTTATCGAAATGGAACACTAAGATCCTTGGATCGGATTGTGGAAATGCTAGTAAGCTAAGTGATTTTATAATACAATATTACCGTGAAAGGTCTTTTCAGAATGACTCACCCTTCTTATTTCCATGTGGTGAAATGGCTTTAGCTACATTGCCAGAAAGATTATCATTCAACCATGTTCCTATAGAACGTTTTACTGTTTATAAAACGGTTAAGCATCCAGACTTCGATATTACCATGGAAAAATATGCGAAAGCAAAAATCGATGCTGTAATGTTTTTCAGTCCTTCTGGTGTGAGATTTGCTAAAGAGTCTATTGAAAGCTTATTGGAGTCAAACGGGGAACTAAAACTGATTGCATTTGGAGGATCAACTAAAAAAGAGATAGAAAAATATTTTTTGCAATGCGATGGTGTCTCAACTGATCCAACACCTGAAAGTGCCTTTACTGCAGTATCAAAAGCCATATTGCTAAATTCGAAACAATCACAAACTTGTCTTGTGTAAAGATCAAGTTACCTTTGTAATGCGAAATGTTTTATTGTATCGCAATCAAATCTCTGTTACAAATAATAAGATGGTATAAGTGTTCCCAGGGAAAGGAGGTTGCTTGGGTATTTTGGGGACGGGATGTAAAATTTCCAAAATTACCCCCCAAAAATCGCACGTTTCTGCCTAAATGATACCCGAAAATAGCACACATTTTTTAATAGCCTCCTATTTCGAATTCAAAATGATTTCTTCAGGCCTCTCACCTCTTGATTTTGGTATCACATAACGCGGCATTTGCGACAACGCCATTTTGAGCTTTTGTAGTCCGCACGTTTTCGTACGAAACGCATGCAAACTATATCATTTTCAAGGAGTTAATCAGATTTTCATGAGATGGATTTGAATTAATTTGTTCAGCCCATGGAGATTATTAATCAAGTTGATATCATACTGGTAGACAAAGTGAATAAATTGTAGTAATTCAATCGCGCAATGTCTTAGCGCATGTGCAGATTCGCTGTCGCAGATGCCATGCTATGAACGTGTATGTAGCCGCTACATGGAGGCACCTCCCCACTAGACAAATATCTAAGGATATCTTCCATCTAAAGCACAGGTTACGCTAGTGTTCCCGAAAACGAACTTTTGCGTATGTACTGCGATCAATGTTTTTCTTTTTTTTTTCATTTTTCTATGTATTAAAATTAAAATATGTGAAATTCTTACTCAAATATATTCATAACAAGCAAGTCAGCACTGTGTTAAAAGTTTAAAAACGACCAACAGCCTTTGTCTAGATTACCATTTGATTTCTTCATCCTGAAATCAATCTCGTTTTATTGAATTATGCCCGAAACGATGATCAAAGGACGAATAAATGTTTTGAGGTTCACGTACATTGAAAATCGCTTGTTACGAAACTTTGCTTATAATAAGATGCATGTGCTTCTATAAATACCAGATTAAACCTATAGTAATACCCGGGGGGAGAGGAGGTATTCCCATATAATTGGTATACGGGGACGTGTCAATTTTAATAGGTACCTTTTCGTGATTTCAGGAAATGTTTGGGGGATACATTTCAGGATTTTGAAAATATTTAAGGCAGTTCTGATAGATCTGAGTTTACCATTGTGTAATTATCTGCAGATTAAGGACATACTATTCATTTGAAGAAATATTTGGGTTTTGATTTTAGCCAACGAAAAATTATAATAAAACAACTTACGGAGGGTTAACTGGTAACCGTTTTGAAACAAAATTGTAGTGAGCTTGAAATCTCCCGCAAATTTTTAGGTAACTGTTTCTTGAAAATGGAGAAGGTATCCAAATCAAACCACCGTGGCTTATTCTTTTCATAACTAAATCATTTATATTAATTAATATAGAAAAAAGTGTAACTTTGTGGGAAAAATCTACTGTGTTTAAATTTGAACAGACAATTGTCCCTTTAATTGATTCAAAAACAGGATGATACTTTGTTGCTTTGCAAATATAGGGTGTGGCAGAATTGTTTTAGAAGACCTAAGAAGTATTACATGATCGCTGTGAAATGTAAAACGGATCAAAGTTGGTATAACCTTCAAGTGAAATCAATTTCTATACACTTGACCAAGTCAGGGGCTTAGATTCGTGACCGAGAACTAATTGATTTAAACTTTTGGTTTTAGTTTTTTTTTAGTTGTTGTTATTATGTAGGATTTAGATACCACGGTATGCTCTTGTAAATATGTTTCACTGAAAAATAGCCTTCCCAAAAAGTTGCATGCATTTGTATCCCAAAAGTAAAATCCGTAAAAGTAAAGCATGTCTACGCAGCTTATACATAGATGTACCCCCCTCCGCCTAAGAGAAATTTTCTAAACATATCACAAATCTGCAAATGGAATTTGGGTTGCATTAATCTTTAAGTACTGTATTATGCTAGAGCGATGTTAATAGGGAATTTTAAAGATAATCGTGGTATTTCTTTCATTGTCTGTGGGAAGGCAGGTGCGCAAATCTCTTGTCTGCTTTATTAAATGATCTTAGACCTACATAACTTGAAACATTACAGGTGGTAAGGTCAATAGAGATCATACTTATTTTATTCATGATTTATCAACTGAAGCATATAATCAAATTATGTGTTGCTATGGTGATATTTAATCTGGGCGTTTTGTAAGCATAAATCTCTTGTCCTTTCTAACGTTAATAATAAAAATAAAGTTTTCAATTTCAACCTATAATAACAATGATATTTCAGATTTCAATGGCTTATATAAATAATCACAATTCTCGTGGTAGACTAGCAATTAGCGAAGGCATTGCATTGTTAAACCACTTGATAATAAATCTAGGTAGACATGAAATCTTGGCTTAGACAGTCAGTCTTCAGGAACAACCGGTTATTGTCTGGTCTAACTTTCACGAATGCTTCAGCCACAACGTATTCATCACTTTATCACTCTGACATATGCTTCAATTCTTGATTGTCTATATGCCATTAAAACCGAATTTAATTTTGATTGTTATTGACTCTATAACTGTGACAAATAATAGGGACGCTGGTATATTTATTTTTATTATACTATACATAACTGAACATTGATTACATGCATTTTCATTGTTTTTGTCATCAAGTGGTTCTAATTGAAAATAAGATTTACGACAATTTCAATTCAATGATTATGTACAAGTCTCAATGATCTGAGGTCAGTTTTGCAACTGAAGGAGACTCTATAAATATGTACTGCGACCTCCAAAACAAAAATTGCCGAACAGAGAATGTGCAGAATAAAACCTGTGGATAACGTCCAGCTATGAGACTGCAGAATAATGACCATTATAGACAGGTGATCGCAGGCTATTAGGTGACCACATAATCCAACATTTTGAGATGTTGATATCGTATTTGTATACTCCTGCTTAGTATCTATGTTCTTTAAGCATATAACCTGCGCACAGACTCTACCTGTGACTACATTCTCACGAGATTAGAAAATTCACTGCTAACAGAAAAAAATAGTTGAGTTGTTCATAAAGAACAAAGAATCATCTTGTGGGAGTTAATTTCATAAAGTGATCAATATTGCTTGTATTTTAAAATATGATATTTGAAAATTGGTTGAAATATTTTAGAAATTCGTCATTGCTGTTTGACTTCACCTTCTGAAATGTTGACGTTTGAAAACCGATTAATCGACCAGTAGTTAAAAATCGGTGGAAAATTCTTCGCGAATCCCGATCTCAGTCCTCCTCGTTATTCTCAGCATAATCAAGCTATTGTTTTGATCAGGGATACTCAGGTTATTATCGCATTATTGCAGCTTCAACGCCATATATAATAAAGCACACCCAACCTTTATTGCTGTTCAACGTATTCCTATTTTAGATGCTATACATTTTATTTGATTTTTTTTTGTGATACTCAATATGAGTCTTGTTTTAGTTTACTCAATCTGATAAATATCATTTGCGAAAGCATTGTTCGTAGGTAAATAGTTTACAATAGAATGGAATGAAAAAGCTATAAGCTTGAAATTTGAATCCAACCTTTTATGAGAGACCATCAAGGTAGGCTCATACCTGTGTTCAAAAAACTAGATATAAAGCTCTGCATTGCTTCAACTCTTAACATAGCATGTGACCTATATCCCACACAGTCGCCTTATATTATTATCCGTACTACAGTATTCATATTTTCGATTCTTTCCAATCGAAAGCGTTACACAAATGTTGTTTCCAAGCAACTAAAGCGCAAACAAACGCATGACTAATACTTCGATCCTTTGTAATTAAGATATATTTATAGCCAAATAAAAACCGTAAATAGGCTACATTTGGGGCTAATACGTGAATTAAAACAATTTTATAGTGCAATTTACTGAAACTACTATATTTGAATAAGTGTAATGCGATGATTGTAATACACAGGTAGTGATTTTTACAAGCATGAAGTAAATTTGCGATATCTGCCAAATATAACGTGTTAGATTTTGAAAAAAAAAATACATTTACATGTGAAAGCTAAGCAACAATTTTAATGCAGTTTATCACATTTGCATGAAATAGTTTATTAGAGCTCTGCATGCTATAAAAATTGATTGCAATTTGAAAGTGGCTGTAACTTATAAGGCATTTTCTTTAGGACGGATTTTTCAAATGGAAGAAGAGATGAAAGCTATTTTTGAATCGAGAGTGAAAATTTGCTCTCTGTGTTGTTATAAGTTTAATTATAGTTGAGATAAGATTTTGATTTCGGATGTATTGTTTCCCTAAAGGACTAGCAACTCTAAAGGAAGTATATTTTCTTACCTAATATTCAGACGTCAACAAAATTATAAATATTGTACTAATGAATCAATCGGAACCAGACAGGTAACATTAAATATATTGACTCAAAATTAATTTCTATGCTACAAACAATGAATAAATAATTAGTCACGCTCCTAAAGATAAAACATATCGGTTGGCATAACAAAACTTTTCTAATTAGTAACATAAGAAACTAATTTGGTTTCTTATCTTACATAATTATATTCCACCATTCCATTTTTATCAGCTTATCAGTTCTACTTTTGTCAATGGGTCAAAATCAATGACCGTTCAAGACAGGTTATCCTTATTATTTTCGCCGTTCTAAAATTCTGTGTAGATTTCTACAAGTATGTAGTGGCATGAAACTTGAGTATAATCCGAATGGGGCAGATTAATAAGGCTTGTGTCCAAGTCAAACTATAAAGTGCCATATTTTATTAAACTATAGACTATTTATCAAGTAGAAGGTTCCAAGAAGAAATGCTTTCCTTGATACTAAATACCATGAAGCAAACACTATGTTTTAGTATCAATTTCAATTTTTTATTATTAGACAAGTAACAGCTAGTTTATAGCTGTTTCAAATCAATGCAAGATCATTCAGCTTGAAATTTCAAATGTATTTGTTTGAAAGCCAATGCGTTTGAGCTTTTCATTAACTTCTCATTAAGTTATACTCCCGACATATTGCATTGTGATTAGCCAAAATTAGACGGCTAAATATATCAATATTTGAACACTGAAACCCTAATCGATGATTTCACGTATTGCACGAAAGTAAAAATTCAGATTGTCTTGGACTTATGATTTGTTGTCAATGATGTAATAATGTATCAAACATATTTCAATTCCCTGTGATATAGTGCTTGAATTTATAGGACGTATTAATGAGAAGTTGAATTTAGATCACTTTCATGCCTCAGAAATGCGTTTATTACGAACAGGAATAAAGATAGTTGATGAGAACGAAGAAAAGAACAATATAACAACTAATTAATGTGAAAAAAATATTGTATATTTTGGGATATTTTAATTTCTATCAATCCCTTTTCACAAAAAAAAAACGATACGATACTTTAAAAAAAAATATTTGCCATTCTCTCTAAATTTACAACAAGTAACAAATAATCCTTGTACTTCAAAATAAACCACTAATATACACGTTCATCAAATTGATGTACTTCAAGTAATAATAATAATAGTTGTATAAATAAACGCACCAGTGCATTTAAAATGTCACTATTGATTGTTGTAAAGTAATAACAGAACATAATCAAGAAATGAGGAAAATGTTGAGCAAATAGTAGTATCAGTAAAACCAATAGAGTTTGACTTTTGGATTGGAAATAATTGTAGTAAGTAGTAAGTAATAATATTAAAGTAGTAAAAAAGTTAAATCTATACAAAATTCATCAAGTTATTGGCAGGCATGTTCTATGAACCTCGCTTTCAATTCCTCTTGAATCTATTTTTTGCTTGGCTAGCCACCATGCGTAAACACAAGTATATACATAATCACGGTTGAGGGTATTTCTTTGAAACACGATCAAAATGTATTGATTATCACGTCAGTACATCTGGAAACAAAAAAAAGAAGACATCAAGATCATGTAACCCAAAATCATACGAAATAATGAGAAAAATTATTTCCGGTTAGCTTATGAAACTGTTCAAAGGACGTCCCGAAACTTTAACGGGTCCCTGTTTTGACGTCACGAGAAAAGCGTGGTTTTCTGTTCGAGCAAACACTTTCTATTGGTCAAAACAAGAACCGATCAACGTCGAGCATGAGATCATTGTTATTGACAACAAAACCCCAAGGGCAGCCACGTGCTTCCTAGTTTAACGGGTGAATTTACCAGGTGGCATAGCCCATGTATTGGTAATTTAAGATTTAAACCACCTTGATGAGTCGAAACCTACGAGTTGCTTATGCCAGAGGCATGTTAAAATCTCACGTTACAGTCAGTTTGATTTCAATACACTGTGAACTGCTGAACTATCATGATATTTACACACATAGAGCTTCCGTCCATTCAAGTTTCGCAGCTGACTATACACAAAGGGGACAATATTGGCGGGAAAATAAAACCATTTTGTTCCTTTGCAGTAAAACATTACACAGGATGCTATATTGTTGACTAAGAATTTCGACCAAATAAATGTTGACATGAACATGACGACCTTCAAGACCATACTTAATGTTACCGCTATAGAACGAACAATTGAACTTGTATCTTTCGATGGGCTATTTGTAAATTGACAGTTCTTAAATCTAAGACAGGTTTAAGTACCCCTTTGAAACAGTTTCTGTCAATCAAACCTTTTTTTAACCGACAAGCGACATCAAAATTCAATCATATTGTCTAGTAAAATAATTAGAGGAAAATAATGGTTTATGCTGTGTTTCCGTGTATTTCTGATTGTCGTACTACATCACAAAATACTTTTCTATCCGCACAATTTGACACGCCCGGATTTCTTGTAGAATTTCCCAGCTATTTATTGGGAAGCACGGCACTTTCGTTGATTCACGAATCGATAGGAAATTCCTATGTTTAGTGACAAAAGCGCAACGCAATAGAGCTTTGTTTGTGTGAAGCGAATTGAGGAAGATGTATTGAAAAAGGCATTTTTCTATCTATGTAAACTCACCGTTTCAAGATCCTTGACGACCTTTGATAACAACTTCACTGAGTGGAATATCTCCATTTAAATCATCGTCATCCTGTTTCGATAGTAAGCCATTGGCTCTTGGCGGTCTTTCTGGTGACTGTTTTGTTAAATGATGTTCAAGTTTAATAGCAAATTCTTTATCGCTCCAACGCAATGAATCAAGTAAATAAATCTGACGGGCAGTTAAGATTTCATGAATAGGCGAATCTAAGAAAATCGGTCCCTTAGGAATACGGGAACAAAACGATTTCAAACAAGACATAACCCATCTGACAAGAAATAGCAAAACATCAAGGACAGATATAACGTTGTAGCAAATCATTAATGGCGAGATGAACATAAACCAATATTGAGCGATTTTATTGGAATTCATTTCCATCAAAACACGCATGAAAATAACTGCATTTGCATCATCACCAAAAGCACTGTAGGATATATCGCACATTAAAATCGGTGGCAACATGAAATCTCCTGGCGTTACTAAATTTTGAATTCTTGCAAATTCGTAGTCATTGCTGATAACAGGTTCTTTTCTTAACCAACGGTATAAATCAGGAATGTACGATAGAAAACGTCCGTGAAAAGCACGATTGAAGTAATGAGTGACGAGGATCATAGCAATCATTGGGACAACTTTAATAAATAAAGTCAATAGCATACGCCAGAAACTTGTATTACAATAGCCACGACGAGTGAAATACTTGTTCGTTACTTGTTTAATCAATTCGTGTGGGCTACCTTTAGCGCTTTTCACATGGTCAATCATATTGATACGATCAGTGTTCACATAATCAAATAAATAAGGCACAGCCATAATCATTACTATAGCAGCCAATACTTGATAAAGCCAATGGTGCTGCCTATAGTAAACTACATGAAATGGATCACACGTATCGGGATTAATACGTTGACCATCGCCATCGGTTGCTTGACACATCGCCGATGAAGTTTTGTTCTTGTTTCGATACGTCCGCAAAAAGCCACTATCCTTTAAATTTCGTGGTATACCAACACCCATACCAGATAAATGGAAATTTTCGGGTCTAAGAAGTTCACCGTAGAGATACGCTCCCTTAGACCAACATAGACCATGCGCTAAATCGCCAGACAACGGAGCCTTGTTATCACCGATATCGGTCGTCGAAACTTTTTCATCTCCGTATTGATAAAAAATCAAACCAATGAACAACATCATACATACTGGTATATGCTTTCGTAGTATTTGAGCAAGCATGCCATCTCCATCTTTTGAAAAACCTAAAAGTTCTTCTGCTGCCCCACGAAGGCTAGCAAGCACGGAGGCCATTGTGAATTAAGAGTCAGGTGGAGATAATCCACAGGTGGATATGGAAGTGAGTTGAAAGTTGATCGAAAAACGAAATAGAAACACTATTTGCTTTTCAATACGAGCTGCGTTAACAAATCGCGTCAGTAAAACGACACGCAACGAATGAAGAAGATATTGAGGGGCACGGATTTTTATACTTGAATTCAAGGGTGCCCGGGTACATAAAAAACCATTGTGTTTTCACGTGAGCGTTTTTGTTCAACCCGTTGACGTAGAGATCACGTGGGTTTTTTATTGTCTAGGACAAGATCTCGTTTGCATTCCGATAGGTAAACAATTAACAAATTGGGAATAAATACTTGAATGGTCGTCTCTATCTTTCCGAGGTAAATTTACTAGTTGATTATGATTGTGAATCAACTTTTTCCGTAAAAAATCAGTGTTTTTAAATGCTGTCACCTGTATAATCAAGGTACTTTAAATAGATGCCGTATTATTATAATTGGGGTAATTTGCTTTACATCAGATTTGATTAAAAAAGATGTCGTTAAATTTGAACAAAGCACAAAGCATGCTTTCAAACCAGACTTTGTATTTCAACATGCCTTGGATTGTAATTACGAACAAAAGTAGTGATGAGAGTTGATTGTTTAACATCAGCATCTTTTGACAAAGAACGCTTTAAATTTAGAGCGTTTTTAAAGCTTTTCCCACCATCAGTATCGCTTCAGGATTTTTACAATGTTAGCTCAAATTCTACATTTGCTACATAATTATAAAATCAAATATAATTTAAACAACAAAATGTTTTAACTTTTAAATTTTGGTTATGTTGTGTAACTTTCTTTTGTAATCGTTATTACGCACAGACAAGAGTAATTAGAAAACTGAAAACTGCGTCACGATTACGTGAAGGACGCTCCGCCAAAAGGCACTCATTGGTAAAACGGTTTTCACGGGTCAGCAAGAAAACTGCCGACTTGCATCATTCAGGCATGACCAGACAGACAGATCCCGTCAAAATAGAAGACGCCCAAAATAATTTTGAAAATGATTTGATCGGAAGTTTTTATACTATACTCAAACATCAAATATATAGATCCAATATTTGTTTATACAAAATCCTTAGTGACCGTTTATGCCAAAGTATTCACAAACATTCCTTCGTGTGGGTGTGTAGAGTTTCTTGTTTCTAATAAAACTGCATAGTTACTACTGTTGACAACAGCAAGAGCAGTTTTTTATGGGACAGTAGTTGGCTCGATCATTTTACGGATCAGCAAAGCTAAGCACAATGTCGCTTTCATTGTTACACCATTAAATAGCATTTACATGATCAATATTTTTCATCATTCACAAACAAGTAAACAAGAATTATTCATCATCATTACGGCATTTTACTAACGCTTGAAAATTGTTTGAATGGGAGTTTCTTTAAACATATTCCCCTGCACTTTATGGTACTCATAAAACTCGAGTTTATTAGTTTCCACAGACTCTGCAATCAACATTAACCATGTACGCTGTGTTCTAACACATGGTAAGCATAAATGATATACTGATGCCTTCTACAAACGTGTCGTATTTTTCATTGATTAATTCTTTTCATTCACCGCAGCACGTCTAAATTAAGAACTAGAGTAATATATTGGTAATTAATGCTATCTTTGGCAGGAAGAGGTAAAGATGAGCTTGTTAAAGAACTAGAAGAACTGGATTTGCTTTCAATTACGTGATGGCTATTGTTGAACAAGCTAGTTTGCTACATTGAATTACCCTTATAGCAATATTTACACTTTCTTATCGTGTTCGTCTTTTGTTACGGAATTTCCGGCAAGATCATCGGATTTCACACGGATTTTTTTTATCATTTCAAATTTGGCAGTACACGTGCTAGATCTAATAAAATGAGTGATTCATTAGCATAAAACTAGACATAAAAATTGTAAGGAATGTAAAAAACAATGATAATCACCAACGAGCTTTTGATTTATCATCGTATAATTGTACATATCTCATAGAAATACCTTTCACGTACCAATGAATACAAAACCGGGGGTCGAAACCTTTGGATTTATACTCTAACAAGCATATCGATCTTTTCTATCAACGTGTATCGATGGAAGGTTGTGTTAAAATGAGTTTGCGGTTAACGGAGAACAAATCAGCTTATCTTGACATCTAAATACCTCAGTTATAAGATAGTAAAAGACGCGAAATGCAGTACGGGGGAGTAATTGCTATCTTTAGAAATTTTAGAATAAGGTAGTTAGCTGCGTGTCAGAAAATTTTATGGAGATCACTGAAGCTCAAAAACGACCTTTTCAACGATTAGAAAGGTTCAATTTTTTTTACTTTGAAATATTACTAATTTGAAACTAAAGCATTATATTGCATAGTACGATTATTGCATTAATTTTTCATTGAAATCAGTTAATCAATGTCTGTTGCAATCATCATCAGATATTACAAAGAAAAAGTCTTTAAATCGTCTTTACTTGAACTACCTGTTAAGTCCATTGATAAATTGTAAGCTGATGAAATCTTTTAAGTCACGTGACATTTTCTAGAACAACTTGTCTAAAATGAAATCTTAATGGCTCCATTATAATTGTTTTCAAGTGTAGTTAAATTTCTAAAGTATAGAATTGATAAACAACTAACATTGTCTATTTTATGTCTTTTAACGATGTGGAATTACATCCATAACAGCTATTGATTTCTCGTGAAAATGTCTTTAGGCTATTGAATTTGTTCAAGAACACCACCCGTCAGTTTTTAAACAAAAGCTTAGGATTGTTTTATGTAGACAACAAGTAAGCTTCTACGACATGTTATTTTGCAATAAAATAATGCGACGGTCGAGTGAAATCAGCTGATTTTTTTGAAAAGACGGTCACACGGGGTAATTTAAAAACAATGTAGTTCTTTCTTGACATTTCGCAATCCATTTTGATTGGTCAATATCCAGTTCCAGACCATGAGTAACATTCTATAGAGCTACAGTTTGGTCTACCTACAAAATTTTCTTTGTCTTGAATGCTGTTTTCGAAACTTCATTATAATCCAACATGACTTCGATCACAATCTTGAGCTGCTGGTGTATAATTGAATGCTATTTCTGCATTGGTGGATGGCTCAGCTAATCGTTAGGATGAGATCTGCCCCTCCTAGATTTATTCCAACCCCGCCCTGTTGGAACGAATGATATATTTTCAGTCAATGTCTAATGTCTAACATCGTTGAGCACCTTCTATGCTATTATTATTGCCATAAGCTTGTACACCTGATAATCCGGAGGAATCCATTATTATGAAATCTTATGAAAAATAAATCTGTGCTCATCATAAGACACTGTGGGCTCATTGTCCTCTGTGGGCTTATTGTGGGCTTATGGCATGAATGATTTTGGAGATTATCTTTGCAACAATGGTCATTTCAAGGCCACAGTATGACCTGCGCTGGACACCAGACAAGACACCTGCTTTTGTCTATATTCATAATATTTTCATCTTTATTCGTCGAATCTTCCATAAATCTCTTTATTTCAATCACGGTTGCTCACATGATTAATTGATTTTCAAAGTTTTCAAGTGATCTTCGTTAGAATTTTATCACACGATACAACGCTTACGATTTGGAGAATTTAAAATTATCCTTCGCCACTTGAATATCATCATCTTCCAGCTTTGGACACATTTTAATCGTCCTTAACCTGCGGTCCATAATGCAATGTCCGTATTTCTTCGACTTCTTTAACGGACATTATTTTGTAATTTATCTCTGACGGTACCTTGAATTCCCGAAATAGCGGAACCGCTTGTCAGCCTCGGAAGATTCTTTGGAACGTCACGGCTTGGGAAGTAAATCAGATAGGCTCTCTCACTATTATAAAATAAATCACAATGCTATCTTTTGAAGGGAGTTGAAACATGTTCAGGATATTAATTTATCGAAAAGATGTCTGTTGATAATGAAATTGAAGCTTAAATCTTTCACGTTGATGTTTTGATACAGAATCAAAGCAACTCAACAGCGGAATGATGATGATGATGATAAAAACAATGTGGATTAAAATCTTTGCAAACTCTGAATTACCGTTTTAGCTATCAATAATTGTGTCTGTACGTCAACCCTCAAGGCCCACAAAACACTACATTTTGGGGTTACTGAATAGGAACGAAAATCACATAAAAAAGTTACAGTTTTTTGTCGTATTATGGTTCTGATCAAGTTTATGCTTTATACCCCATTCGTGACGCCCGTTCACACAAAAGCATTACCATACAAATATTACGTACGGATTGAAAAAAAAACATCAGATTGTGGGAGCTATGACCAAAATTACGAATAGCAAAATTTTAATTAATAATCATTCGCCCATTTAGTGAGGTGTATATCCTATTATATGAAAGCTTGGTTTAGGGGTATAAATCAAATATAAAACTATTTGAAAGTGGAGGCAGCAAGTTTCTCGGAGTTTCACGTAACGTCTGATGATCTGATACATTGCGTGAAACTCTTGAGTAAAGTGAAAAACGCCTTGCCTATTTTTAGATGTTGTCGGAGAGGCTAATTATGTTCTTTGATTGCGGAGCAAATGACCTGTTGACGTGGCTATTGGAAATGTACATTTGCAAATGAGTTTTAATCAAAATATGTCTACGTCCCTATATAGTGTCTGACAGCATTACTCGCACTTTGTTTATACGGTTGAGTAAAGTACGCTAACCGGTAGCTCAATCTTACAATTGCAGGGAATATAGCGGTCTGCCAGGCTACAAAATACGTTATTCTAAAGGAAAAGCCTATCTTATATCGGAATAGGTATTGAGTATCACGAACTAATGGGGAAGGGCTCAATGTTCCCTTGGTTACCTAGATTTCATCGAGAATTTTGGTATTTTATTTCACAACCAATGATCATCTGTCATTCTTTTACGTTCTAAATCAAACCACTATAACTCATCAGTTGTATTTATTTCACAATATTTGTGTTTTTAGACAGAAAGCATTTACATCATTTGTTGAGTATATAAGTGTCGTTAACAAGAAATTGAATGAATGTCAAAAAGAGGATTCTTTCGTTAAGCCTTGTCTTTGCTTTGAGTCAATAGATGGATTATTGGCTCACAACAATTTCTGTCGGTATGTGATATACACTTTTGAAGAGTATAATGCAAATCAAAGCAGAGGAAGTCGATAACCGCATGCAGTCAAATAATTTGATCAAATCTGATCTCACAGTGGCACTTGTTTGATAGTAAAATTTAATCCAATTGTTAAATCTTTTATTCAACAAGGATCGAGATTGCATTGTCTTGTGTTCATTTTAAGAATGTTTGCGGTCTTGCATGCTATATCCTTCATTTATCGCTCTTACGCACTTTCATAACAAACTTCACATTTTTTTCTTTTGTCGGCATGATCTTCCAGACAGTTGAAGCTATTACACAAAACGTCAGTATTTGATATTTGCTCAGTTGCGCTCAGTCGAACGTAACCTCGTTTACACTTTCGATTGCTATCACAAAATCGTCATCCCCGGTTCGTCACCAAATTGTAGCCCACAATCAATTCATCAACAGGACCGCGGTGCCTCCCTCACCAATATGGGGTACCTGTCTCCTAACGGGATGCTTCTGTAGTAAAGCATTGAATACTGGTCACATGTAGCTACCAAAGAATTTCTCCCTCGACACATGTGCACAATAAAATAAAAAAGAACGCTTGTTTGATTGAATTCCACAAACTTCACTGAACCACAAAATAAATAAACATTTTCTAATCAGATAGAGTACGTAGTACCATTTTCTATTTAACGAATGTTTTGCATACAAATAATCTCATGTCTTCATGATAAATACTTAATTTGTCATAAATCTACGTTGCTTACTCCATACGTTGAAGTTAACATTAATTAGTTGCGGCATTACAACATGTAGTTGTAATTTTACTCATTTTGATTGGCAGTCGTATTTGGGAAGCGTTAAGGCTTTTATTTTTTCTTCTCCCACTGTTGTTCTCGAGGGTCCTTTTTCCAAGATAACAGTGGATATTTTTGGTTTACAATTCTATAAGCAAAGCATTTTCTAAAATCTTTGTTGCATATTTTTTTATTTGACCTAAGTTTCGGTGTGAAAATTGCTACTACTTGCGCTGTGATTGGATGCAAAGCATTTCACTAAATTCTTATATACAGGGAAGTTAAAAGCGTGTGTGTTTGTTCCAAAAACGCTGATCTATTAGAATAAACAAAAAAATGCAACAGGACCCAGCCGACTTCTTCTACCAGTTTGCCAAGGCTTATGTATTTTTATCTTTCATGTTAGGTCTTATGATCCGATCACCTTTTATAATTAGAAAACGTATAGTAGCAAATATGGATTATACGTTGAATGTCCAAGTGCTCAATTTTCCGTAGCTTTCAACTACGGCTCAGCTTTACGAGCTAAGCTATCTTTGTATCACAACCTGTTTGATCAATCTCAACAGGTTAAAATGAATATTTGACAAAAAAGAAAACAGGTTTAAGCAAGCTTAGATATAGAAATGCTACAAAATACTCAATTGCGAATGTCAACATGACAATGAAATAGATAGTTTTATTAATTTCCTCAACCATGCTAGACAACATAAAAGGCTGTAGTCCCCTCAGCTTACAGTACATTTAATTTCCTTTTAGAGATCAAACTGCGCGAAGAATTTATGGTGACGTAAAAATGGGCCTGAATTTATCCAACCAGGAAACTTCCATTTCGAGATCTACAGGGAAGTTTAATTTCAGAGATGTGTTTTTT
>JANVCG010033228.1:21222-48080 GCA_025505365.1 Haliclystus inabai
TGTCCGGGTTCATTGTATAAGTTCAGCTGATTACAAAATCACAGACAGAAAGCGATAAAAATCTATTTAACAGATTTCCATTTTGACCTATACGTACGTGAGATAAGAGTTCTTACGTAAAATATCTTTTATTAGGAATTGTTTTGATATAAACCAGATAAATGAATTTGCCTATCAAGTAATCCCCTTTTGATTCAATTTCCTTAACTGTTTGACTTGTCAAAAGAAAGATCAGCCATTGAACGTCATTTGTTCATAGTGGGTTGCTCTAGTATACGTTTAACTGAGACGTACTAATCGGGCAACTTTGAAGTCTGTGTCCTACCTTTGGTCGTGCATGGCTTCTCCTAGGATGCCAAACTTTGTTCACATTTCCTTTAAATGTCTAATCTAATTGATCCGCAATTTATGGATATTAATCTAGAGTTTTACAGCAGGGGGTAAAAGTAGCTATGAATTTGACACGACTTCCAAATAACACCATTAAAAAATTGTAAAAACTCTACACCTCTGGAATCCTCTTTTTTTTACAGAAATCTAGTTTGGTATCAAAACATGTAAATCATAAAACATTTTTCCAGTCACTGACTATACATGTATACCTACTCAAGATTCTTCAACACTTGTTTTCCTTCTACAGTTCTCTACGCCTAAATTTAGCTTTAAATCCCTGTATTTAAATACATTGATCTAGAATTTCTTCTCTTTCAGATCAAAGCTTTTCATTCGTTACTTAGTGGTCTCTCCTTATTCAAGTTAAAGGAACACAGCCCTCTGTTCTATAACGAAGTTACGGTAGAAGTAGGTAGGAGTTGAATGTTTCACTCTGTAAGTCTATCCCAATGCGGAATTGCGGATTAGAAATCTAATAAGCAACATGGAAGAAAATCTATAAATAACGTTTCTGGAATGCGTAATTCAATTTGAAAGGCAAGAGCCATACATCATAGACGGCATTTTGTATCTTTTGCCTTGAAATTTTATCACCCCATGGCTCGAATATTTACACCAAGAAATTCAAATGTTAATAAGGCTGATTGTAACTGTGATGAGAGTCGTACATTTGTTACGGTATATATCACATATACTTAGAGATATAAATTATCCGACAGCATTGTTTTGAGTTCTCAGTGTTGTTGTCAATTCATTCGATGCTTTAAAAACAAATTATCGCTGCCTCTTGTTTATGTTAGAATCATTGGATGAGTTCTTGGTAATATTTCCTGCTAATACGGTAATACAGTCAATACAGTTCACCCATGGGAAAATATAGTCTGAAATTGATGAGCGTACACGATGCCGACTAATTTAGGGAGTTCACCATGTGATTGATGTAAAGCTATGATAGACAGTTATCTTGTGATAGTCTTATGCTTCGACACGTCAACCTTAAATCCGTTAATGTCAGATTTCTGTTTGGACGTCTACGTGCCTTTTGTGGAACGCTCTGTTAAACATAAGTTGGTGATATTGTCCACCATTAAACGACTTATCCAAAATAAGGATGGATTTCAAATCAACTCAAAATTGCTACAGGCTATCTAAGTTCTCCATTACAAACATACTGTAGACGGCACATACGGATATTGGATTTAGCGCCGGTCTCGAGGGAGGACCAACAACGCCCATAAAGCTCACTGATATGGCACGCCCATCTTTGTATCAATGTCAAAATCAATATTTTTTACTCGTCCCTATGGGGTTTCTGTCATCAATTGATTGTCTTATCAGTTTCAAGGCGTTGTCGTTTGCTAAATATTCTGACTTTGCTTAATACACCGAACTGAAAGCTCGAAAAGCTAGGTTTAAATTGAGATTTATAAAATCATCCATGGCCATATATTGGAAACCTATTTATTCCTACAAGTAATACGATTCTTTTGGTTCTGATTCAATTGGTTTTGTTTCAAAGCATACAACCCGTTTTAATTTATTTATCACATTGAGGAGGATATCGATGTAAAATCCCTCTGCTGATTGATATTTACCAACTCCCTAGGGATCGCTGTTAGCAAAAACAATTAGAAAATCGATTTCTCTTGGGATTCACTCATACTTCGTATTCACGTGGGATTAACAAGAAACCAATAAACGATTCCTCCTTATACAAACGGCATCTTTTCATTGAAGTGATTTATCGTCACTATTCGCACTTGTATAACACTTTAAAGCCTCTTGTTAAAGCCAAAACAACGACAAAGCCAAAGATTGCAATTTATTTAAAAGGAAACATTGTCATTTGTCACCCAAAATGTACTCTCTATATGGTCTGTCCCATCAATTAAAATATCAGAAAATGCTATACAAATCCAGTCATTGTTTGTAATCTGACAAAGAATTGTGTTTGATGTTGGGTGACTCAATGACATAATGCCATCATTTCATCTTTGAGTATGTGTTCAAAATTTTAAACTCTGTCCCTCTAATAAATTTCTATCCAATATTTCAAACGTATTAGATAAAATATAAAATAATGATAGCGACAAGCAAACTACACGCATACAAGCTGGAGATACAGTCGCTAGAATCAATAGCTTGTTGTCATGGTATACTTTGCTAAGTTCTGTTCACATTTTGTAGCATCCCATATAAAATGATCTGAGAAGTTTGAAGTACAGTTAAACCTGCGTATAACGGCCAGCTATAGGATTTTTGAATTTGGATTACTAAAGATGTGACCTTTACAGACAGGTTGAATCCTTTATTGAATCATTCCATTAATTAATCTATTTATTGTACAGTACTACATTATTGTTGAACTATCAACATTTGAAAGATTATTTAGAGACCATTGTAGACAGGTGGTTGTTTTGTAAGATGACCTTTATAAACAGGTTTCGGTGCAAAACCTCAAATATTGAAGAAACTGATGTGAAATATCATAAACGATACTTGATAATTGTCAATGAAACTTCAATGTTGGAATAATCTACAAGAAGTGACTAATTGTATATACAGTATAAAAATAGTTTTCTATTTCCTACATATTCCTATGTACATTATACACTGATATTTAATATACTTTCCAATAGGGTGTTTCTAATGTTCTCTATAGCTTTCAGTACCTTTACAATAACATATCGAATAAGTGTTCTTGTTTTATATAAAATCAAGGACGGTATTTCCGCTCGCTAATTGGTTCTCATCGCGTTTAACACCGCATTTCTTTTTCCTTCGTTAATGTAAACTGTTGTTCGTCTCATCACCACACTGATCGAGCTCTATTTGTTCTTTTGGAAATCGTTTCCATATTGCTTAGCAACAACAAAAAAATGCAACGTGTTCTATATTGCTGTGCATAGCATTACAATTTTTCGTTTAACCGCCAAAAAACCTACCCTTCAATAGAGGTTAATTCATATAAGCAGTTGTTGAGTCATATGCTTTTTTTGCATAGATGCGTATACTGTTTTGATACTCCAATTGCAAGTGGTAGCGTTTATGATTATCAATTTGCCTTTGGTCGTTTTTTTGTTTGTCCTGACCAAATATTCATACTATCAGCACCATCATCACTATTGTCATCCTGAAACACAAAATGAAGACTCAACTATCTTTAAACAGTTTTTCTAACATAAACTCAGACTGAAGAACATACATCTGTTCAACCACAAACGCAATAGCAAATTAAAAGTCAAAGCAGACGACGACTGAGTCTACACTAAATCACTGTTCATCTCTCTTCTAAAACCTATTAAAACACTGTTCTTAGTACTGTTTCTTTTACCCTACTAGAAGAGAGACCTACACAGCTTTGTTGGAAAGAGTTTTGGTGAAGTAAGAATGGTTTTTGATATCTGCATTTCGGGATTACAGTACTGTACCAAATTGACATACAGAGATTTAGACAACCAACATGGTGGAGCTCTACACAATGACCTTGAGAGTCTATATAATATTATAACATAGCTGTTTAATCAAATGATCTGGGTTTACTGATAATGAACACATGTCTATGAAGCCTCGCACAAGATTAATTAACGACTAGGTTGCTTATAGAACAACTTTGCAGATTGAATCAGGGGATAAAAAGGTCAACTACAACTGTTTAACGTGACTAAATGCTGAATAACAGCTGTTCACTGATTTGCTATAGAACTGATGATTTGAAATTACAGTATGCAAGAGGCTATGAATTATTTTCTTGGCCTTAGTAATACTTGGCACCTTATAATTCATAACTCTATTTTCAAGAATATAAACCAATCAGATCGCTTGGTAGTTTGGGACCTATCCCACTCCGTCACTTCCGATCATAATGGCTATATGGTTTCGAGCCACAAGACAAGGGTATAGTTCACAAAGGCTGCACACACTCTAACAACGGATTGAAAATGAAGAGACATACACTTAACTGGATGATATTCGATGATTGTTTTGTGCTTCTGTTAGATCTAAATGTAAAATAATATCAATAGTATACAAAAAAGTTATTCAAATGTCGTCACTTATAAAGATCCCTTGCAAGTAAAGGATTCGCATCAATTCTCAAGAACCCTACGATAAATCTATGTACAGTGGTAATTTATTTCATACAACAAAAGAGGGGATTTCAGAGATACTACCATGAGCTACTGTACCATCCACTTAGTATGGAAATAGTAAGTTCAGATTGGGGGAGGGTTGATGTAATTTATACCGCTAGTATACGCAGAGAAATACAGTACCAGCTTTATATCAATTCTGGCTAACATTTCGAGAGCAATCGTAGTTTTTCTTCATTTTTGAAAGTACCATTGACCTTCAACTCTAATTTAGCTCGCGGAAATACTCGATACAGACTACCACCATTCAATATGAGAAAATACTATTTAAAATCTAATTATCTATTCTGGCGAAAAGAGGTTATAGTTTGATACTAGACGCTATACGTAATTTAGGAAATAGCTTCTCATCGCAGAAATAGTGGAGAAAATTGCTCTATCAATCAGATATCTATACCTTGATTTCGTAGCTGAGATTGGTTTATTTTTCTGTTGAATTGAGCCGTCTTCATCTGAATCCTAGAAATATAGAATAGGTAGGCTTAGTTTCAAAGTATTGAAGCGTAAATACATCAGCGTGTTGCAGACTCTGACCCAGAAACTCTTGATAGTCAAAGTTGGATAATAACCAATATTATGGAAGCAAAACGAATTCGCATTCAAAGTTTCAATATCAAGTTAACAGAAACAACGATTCTTACTTCTATAACACCATGATTTTTGTCACCAGTGGCCATGAATGCTGTAAACAAGAAAAAACAAACATGCATACATACAAACATTCCTAAAAAATACTGATAAAATAAACATGATACTTTTCGAGTCTCAAAGATCAAAAGTCCTACAAACTACTATTTTACCAGGACAAGAAAAGTATGAAATTGCATTATTATTTGATTGTTATTTATTTATTATCAGGATTATTATTGATCAACATTATTAAAGAGGATACAATATACTATAATATGTTAAATAAAAATGCACCTTTTATTGTGTACCATAGTCCTGTAAACACATATCTTATAAAGCTGGTAGGTTGCCATCTAAACCTCAAGAATTTTACTCACAAGCCTCTCATTGTCATCCAGCCAATCAAACCATGTATCAGTATTAAATACACAACCATACACCACCAGATCATTGGTATTATCTATTTGGTACACATGTCAATAGCCACCCTCCAACAGCAAGCTGAATCTATGAAAGTTGTCCCCCCCTCACCCCTAAGTATTTGAAAATAACTTACAATCCATAATACTTGATGATCCCTGTTTGTTTGCCTTTCCCTTGCCACGCCCTCTTCCTCTCGTACTTGTTCCTCTTTGTGAGGATCCCCTGCCACGTCCTCTACCCCTTGCTTTACTAGGGGGAGCTTTGGAAGAAGAAGTTGCTGCTTCATCATGTGAGTTACTATCATTGTCGGGGTCATTCTCTGGGTCGCCTCTCAAAATTCGTGCCTCCTCTAAAGCCTGAACAAAATAAGTAAAATAAAATTTTTCTGTTATGCATTGATTCGAGAATGTAAAGATTTCTTTTATCAACTAGTCTTAGAAACTAGGTAAAAAGGTTGTTTGTCTAAAGGAGCTGCACTACAAATGTGCTCTGTGTGATGGGACTTCTGGGCCATTGCAACATAGTAGTGCACTTGAGTCTGTATGCAGAGGTCCCAGGTTCAATTTCAAAGTCAACTAATTTTTGGGTGTCAATGTGTGACAGAATGATTAATAGAAAACTACACTAAAAAAGTAACGACAAATCATTGCACTACAGGATTCTAGAACATTCTGAAATGAATTTTGTTGATATTGATCTGTAGTAGTAGTCACACATTCCCAGAAATGGGATTATGGTGATACAATCAATAGAGCAATAGTGCCTATGTTACAAACCGATATTCCAAGTAGATACCAGGCAATTACTTCCTTGATCACTTGTCAATAATTACAGAGTGAAAAAGGTTTCACCTTTTCAATCTCCTGGTTTTCTTGTTCTGCATCAGCTGCAACACAATGTCTTGTTTTCACTTTTTTGATTTC
The DNA here is from genome assembly GCA_025505365.1 of Haliclystus inabai. Classification (NCBI taxonomy): domain Eukaryota; kingdom Metazoa; phylum Cnidaria; class Staurozoa; order Stauromedusae; family Haliclystidae; genus Haliclystus; species Haliclystus inabai. Next base: position 27,743 of record JANVCG010033228.1, read on the forward strand.
ATCTTCAAGATCATCAACCATAGCATTTCTTTGGAATAAATCATTTTGTGTTTGTCTGAGTTGCCATCTTACCAAATCTGAAATAGCATCTGGTTCATCTTTATCAATGAATTCCCTTAAGGCTCTCAGCATTCTCTTTTCAGATAGTACATCGAATTGTAATGACTAGGAAAAAACAATATGTGAACAAATACTGTATGTACTTTGATACTAGAAATAATTTTTTCAAACATAAGATCTACGTTAGATTATATTGGTTATTTGTAAATAGATTTTTCACAAAAAGGTTTGAATCTGATCAATCAAAATGGTGAAGTGCTAACATAGTAGCTTATCAAACTAATGATGATACAAATACTGGATTTCTAAGCCCATTACCACGTATTCAAAGAAAGATTTACAGTAGAAAAAAGAAAGATTTTGAACACACAATAATAAAATATTGACAAATGCCCAAGAAAGAGTAGAAAAAACTTCTCATGATTGGTCATTGTGCTACTGTATAGCCAAAGGCAATGTGATTCGTCAGTTATGTTGGAACAAACACTGACAAGTATAGCAAATCAGCTGACAATAATTTGAATTTTAAATGTTAAATATTACTCACATCATCCTGCAGTAAGATATCTTCAAGTTGAACAACATCCCCAACACTAGCCAACATTCTCTGTAAACGTTTGTTGTCACTACTCTCTACAGAAAGATGAAATCGAAGACTCTATTAAAGAGTATGCATGTACTGACTATAAAAACAGTTTGCAATCAATTTGAAATAATTGCATGCAGTAACAGACACCAAAAATTGCTAATCAATAATTGAAGTTAGCAGATGCTAGATCAAAGGAAGGTTCTTAGTTGTAAATTTAGGGTTCACCCTTTATTGATAAAACCCTTTTTAAGAGATTCTTACTCCACGGGTTAAAAAATCATTTGGTGCTTGCAGCTAATCATTTAACTGACAACACTTTCAATAAATTTTAATCATTGTAAAAGACATTGCATTCAAACTTTGTAAAATATATGTATAAATTCAGAATAGCTTTTCGCATTAGCCATTTGTGCCTGTGATGGCCAGTCCCAAGGTATTTCTATTTTCAAACCCCTGGCTAAGACCTAAACATAAAATGAGTTTAATTTTACAAAGTTACCTTTAGCATGTAGCATTTTCTTTTTATTGAAGAGGAGTATATCTTTGCAATTAGCAACTCTGTCTACAAATTTCTGACCAAACCTCTGTGAACTGACTGTGACAAACCCATCACTATGATCAATCTACAAAACAAAAATTGATCAGGAAATCGTCAAACTTTGTCTATTAATTTACATACTGCAGAGCAATAACCAATAAGGTTTACCCATCAGCATTTCCAGCGTTACACAATACCTTACATATCATGCTACCATGTCATAGTTCTGTAGATTAGTAGTTAGGTATCCTAGCATATAATCATATTGGTATTTAGTGAAAAGACTAGGTCTAGTTGAATGACAGTTGTTTCCACTTGAATTTACACTCCAAAAAGCCCAAATCAACAAATTTGGTGTAGATTTCGACCAGGAAGGTGTGACACAGTTCAAAATTGAAACAAGATTATATAAGGATAGAAAATTGAGTTCTATCTACTGGTTAAATATCACATTTTGTGATATATGAACTTTGGTTAAGTCATTTATGCAGAGTACAACAGCAGGTTATGAGATTCGGGGATATTGACCACTACTGAGAGGTAATTTTATTCAGAAGTTGAATTCATAAGAAATTACCATTTGCAAGCTGTGTCAGGGAGCGACCAAAATAGGGGGGCCTTTAGGCAAAGGTTTTATTCCACATATCTTTTCCCAAGAAAAAAAGGAAACAGAAAAAAGTGAGACCACATGATATACTGAGATTAATCAATCAAGTGCTGAGCGTGGTTGCACTAGCTAGACTTTGGTCACTGCAAATAGATTTAATGATACTGATAACTAATCCGTGTGATGGATTACAGTGCAGTTCATAAACTTACTTTGAGTCTTACGAGAGGTAGTTCTGGCTGTTTAGGATCTCCAGAGTGTTCTGCTGCAGCCTTTGTAAGAATTTGATCAACCTTGATGAAGGAAAGCAATTATTTCATTTAATAATTTCATTTTTGGGTGATGTCACAATAAATTCTCGAACTTGAATCAACTATAAGAGAGAATTGGACTGTATCCAATTGAAAACTGGTATTTATTTATTTATTTATTTTTCAAATATAAATTTCTATAATTCCAAGTTGCTCACACGTGTCCATTTTCTATTTGTGTTGAGAGTCGTGTTTAAACATATCCAGCTATAACAGTATGAAACTACCTTTGCTTCCAAGAAATCGCTGATGATATTCTCTTTACTTGGTGGTTCTAATGAATCGCTCAATACAATTTCTTCGACAAACATCTGTCGAACAGTCTTTAATGGTAGTTTAGTCATTTTAAATGATTTCTTATAAATTTGCAATAAGCCAACATGCCTGAAATAGAGTTATTGAATTATAAATGATAGATTTACTGAAAACAAAAATTATGAAATGGATTTATTCAAAAACAAACTGTTTCAAGCAATATGCTTGACAAGATTTTTCAAAGTAAGGTTTGTAACAGAGAAAAAACTTTCAAAATATCAGGAAAACGGTTTACCACGGATTGGAAGGGTTTGATAGGAATGACAAACACTCAGACAACTTAAAAAGCATTTGAAAAGCGTTTGAAGCATTTTGATGAGAAGCTTGTGTTTTTAAATTGAGCTGCAATACCTTCCATCTATCCTTTTGTAGTAAATATGGACACAGAAAGCATGCTGTGATTCCTATTACCAGACAGTCAGGCTTGCAAATTAAAGTGTGGTTTGTAAGTAGGTAAGTTAGTTGATTGAAGCATGCATGTAGCAATTATTCAGTCAATTCATACTTGAGTCCTATTAAAAAAATGCATGTAACGCATTGTCTCTTACCTAGCAAAGTGAAAATTTTTACTAAATTACTACCGTACTACAGTACAGAGAGTACAAATATGAGTGACATTTTCAATGAATTATTGGTCAGGAAAAGATGCTCCACCAATATCATGGTATGATGACAACACCGACGTTAGGCTATTACGATTGTTTGATATTTTTCTATTACATTTAGTGAATACAATGACTTAATACAAAATGTCCCTTGAAACACATTACTGTCAAACCCATTATTTATGTAAATCTTACTAATGATAAAAAGGTTTAAGAAAATAGGCCTAACCCAGTAAGCACTCAATAAACATGAAATAACACTCTTAAAAAGGCTAAGCTTTCACGTATTGAAAAATGTATGATAATTTCAGGATAAGGTAACAAGAACTTACTTTGGCTTGGACTCTCCTTCTGATAATGAAGTAGCAACACTTGAGCCAGGTTGTGATACATAAAAAGGTTTACTTGACTCGGACCATTCTGGTTCAATTAAACATTCATGTTCATGTCCCCATATCACTAAATCAAGAAACTCGTCTAGAAACGATTCTGGAATGTGATTTTTAGCGCCGTGCTTTGCTCTATAAAAAAGAAAACAATAATAAATTAAATCAGTGTCTGTTTGAATCAGATTGTATTTGCTCAAGGAGCATCACTTTTCAATCTCTGTTTGAAATAAATAATATGCTTTTTTCCTAGCTAGTAGCTAGTTAGCAGGCTGTTGTTTGGAGATAATATTATGCTGCATTACTCAATCCAAAAAGTAGTATGCAAAGCAAAGTATGTTCTGATTCGTAGGGAGTTCACCATTCAATGATTGAAGAATCATCGTTTATAGCTTAAATGAGAAGGCAGTAATTAAGAGGCAAATATAGTACTCTTAGATCCCAATAGCCTACAGCATAGAGGGCATGATGGGCAGGGTATGAAATTTTAGATAAGGAGATGAATATTAAAAAGAATGTGAGTTGATTGATTATGATCAATGGAAAACAGTAACATTATATCAAGAGCCTTAGTTGCTGATTGAAATTTAAAATAAATCGTATTGAGAAGGGGCATTTTCTATCCAAGCACAAAAGCACTGGGGCAATTTTGCAATGCTTGTAGTCCAAGGAATTTGAGGTTTGAGAATATATGTGATGTAGCATTGGAGGTTTGCAATGTGTATTGCAAAAAATAAAACTATTTGTGTACAAACTGTAGGGATTCAAGCTGTTTCCTCACCTATTTTGATGGATTACAAAAATACTGAACCATGAGTCTTCATCATCCTCAGGTCTCAGCATTGTGACTTTCTTCTTTACAAATGTATTATAAAGACGTTCATCTCTGATTGCACCCAAACCATAAAGTGATAACTTCGTTTCGCCTTTCCGCATTAGCAATGGATTTATCTCGATTTTATCAACAGCTTGAGGTCTACCAAAATGATTAAGTAGCCCAGCAGCACTGACTAGATCAATTGCGCTGAGATGTGATTCCTTTGATTAAAAATATTGAATTTGTTAGGCACCTCATTATTAGTCTACACACCTGACATAAACCGTGTTTTTAAAGAGGTAGATGGCGAGAAACAGGAAACCTATCAGATATCACAAGAGACAATTTAAATTTTAAATTTTGAGGAAATCAAAAAAGGTTTCTATAAAAATTTCAATGAACTGGAAAGGCAATAAAGTAGTCAAACTACAGCCTGTGTGATCATTATGTCACAAATCCAAGAGCTGATGACTGATTCAACAGGTAAAACAGATCAACTTACCCCAGTTGGATCGTCATGGTTACCATGAACAGAAAAGACAGGATACGAAATATTCAAATTGGGATCTTCATAATTGACAGTTGGAAATCTTCAATAATAAAAGCAATGTGATAACGTAATTACGGAACATTGAATATTATCCTCCAGCTTTGAGTCTTTTTTATTAAAGCTGAGATAAACAGAGCTGAATTCCTTAGATTGATATGCAGTTTTTGAACGAGGAAATAATTCGAGAAAATGTTTACATCTTTGTGTAAAAACTCGAGATCTGAACTATCACTCGCCCATGTTGCCAACTGAACAAATACATTATCTAGCTATCTATTCTATGATTTATGGAATTTTTGTTAACAAATGATTTATTGCGCTCTAAATTGCCAGGATACATAAAGCTTCAGCAAATTGTAATAACATCCAGTTAATGACTAGTCGGTAGTTTCTGAAGAAAGCCCTAGGTTAGCCGCCCTGATTGATCATGCAAGTACATGGAATTGGATTTTTATGAAATTGTGGAAAGGATCAATTGAAAATATTTATAAACAAAGAGGATTTGCTGATAAATTTCTTACTTGCAATGTCCAAAATTGATAGACTGATCGCTCAAAAATTCCAAAGGACAAGGTTGATTACCCATACAGTATTTACGCAAAAGAGAGATGCATTGATGCAATGTCTTTCTTGATGGTTTATTTTCATGAAAAAGATCACCACCGAGTAATATAAAATCAACCTAGAAGAATACAAAAGGATGGAAATTTAAACCATGAACGAGTACATTGAGCCAATCAGCACATGTTAAAAACAAACAGTTAGCTGGTTAATTGAGCATTGACTGTCGCACCCGTAATCTTACCCTTTACTTTGCATTGGAAAATAGCTTTGAAGCAGTCAAAGTTATCATTTGGTCAACATTACCTTATTCTTTTGAGCTAGCTGCAAGATTTCCTCAAATGCAACAAAAGAATCCTGGCTCCTGATTGCGTCTTTCTCTTTGTATCCAAGATGGCAATCAGTGGCTGAAAGTAGAAGAAACAAAGTCAAAAGTCAAGTCAAATCAGTTCATAGTAAATCAAGAAGCTTTCATTTGATAAGGTCCAAAGAGAAGAAATTAGAGCTTTTTTACTAATAAATAAGCTCTGCCAACATGTAATCATATTCTACTCCATCAAACAACTTACCCACAAGTATGTTGATGATATCTTCCTCGCGTGGGCCGCCAGCAGAGCTGAAAAAGAAGAACATTTGCAAGTCTAGAATTTCATCAATATCATTCCACTAATCATTTTAGTTGAACAAAATGCAACAGCTACATCAACACTAGCAACCTATTACAATAGAGAGGGATCTCATTGCAGAGCAGACTCAGGGACATACACCCCTAAAATATATTCAATTATTGACTATTTCTCTATTCAGTTGGTATCAAATTTCTTCATGGTTTGTATTCCTGAAATGAACTGTGATAAGCCACTCGCAAGCCTAAACACATCCACGCGTGCAATCGAATATTCTTGTGAGAACTGCTTGTTGGTCAAGTTTTACTTCCTGTATTTTTTAACAAGATACTGTAATATTTTGCTCTTCTATAGTTTCAAGAAACTAGTAGCATGAATCGATTTTACATATTGAAAGCTTGAAAAGACATCATTTCAGTTATCGGAGGTTTAATAAACTAAATCACTTTATTCATTGAGGGGGTGGGGGTTCTTCTTTATTTGTCAATTTCAAATTTCAAAAGTATTGCATTCATTCTATTTGTTCTGAATAAAACGATTCCAGGAAGCATTGTTTCAGGTGATGGTGTAGATAACCTGGCAAATAATTTGAAAAATTCAAGTGTGACAATTATTTGAATGATGAATTCCTCATTCAGCAAGATTTGGAATAATTACATTTTTGTTTTTCCTGTTTTAAAATGGGACCAAAACAAAACAAAATCTGCATCGTCAATCAAAATACATTTTAATAACACTGGCATTGTATTCAAACTACAAACACACTGGCTGAAGAGTGAAATTATCAGAGATTTATGTTGGATACAAGGGCGATTCAAACATAAAATATTTAAAAACAAGGATTCTACTTACTACTCTGGTGATCTGCATTCTGCAAAAAACACTAATCCTAGCCCAAGGAAAAGTAGCTGTTGAACTTTCGTAAAAAGTCTTTCGTTTCACAAATTTGTAACCGATAAGTAGAGTAGTGATTTTCATATCATATTCTTTATAGCCACTTTTGTAGGTATCTTGATAGATTAGTTTGTAACTTACTTGCTTCGCCTTTCTGTCTGTTTTTATCATGTTCAACAGTTCACGTTTGATGTGACGAAATATAATTGACATGCGTTAACATGGAATAAAATTAGGTGCGACCAAAGTCTATTTTGAAACCTACTATGCGACCAAATATTACTCAAACAAACAAAAGAGCATGATGAGCATTTTTCAAGACTGCCTGGAGTGCCAGTTTTCATAATAATACAGAAACATTTTGTTGATTGGTGTAGCTTGAATCGGCGTACAATGACGACGCAAAACACAATATCAACCAAGTTTATAGATGAAAGAAAAATTAATTTTGAAACAAAAGTGAGTAATCAACCTACGAACAAACAGAATAATTAAAACAGGCTAAAAGGAGACATAAAACATCGAAAAAGACTGCAAAAAGTCTCAATTTTGGCTCGAGATTAACCACACGCTATGGAAAATTTGGGCTGCGATATGTGGAGGCGTGAGCATAGAATCGCACTCCTAGAAATACCAGCCTGCAATTTCTTTTCGACATTCTTTAAGCTTTCAACCTCCTTTTACATAAAACTGATAGCTCGTAAATCTATGCAATATGTGTATCAATAAATTGTAGCATTATAAAAAGTAGGCTTAACAGAGGCACTATCCTGCATTATTACAGCTTCACTTTCGCACTCTTTATGTAATGTAGACACCTGGCTTATTGATATTCTATTTCTAAGGCCATGTTTACAAGGAGAGCGAGTTACTTGCCTACTCCAGTTAACCGTCTCAATTGTTTTTGTGCGTTCTGTTTACAAGGTGTGTGACACTTGTCCCGGCTACCCAAGTGATTTGCCCACCTTAGTTTCTCGCTTTAGCAGACCGGGTTACCCGCCCTGCTGGGACATAAATTAGATTTGTAAACAGAAACAATGTGGGTTACTCTTGTAGCCAGGTTGAAATACAATATTGCAGCCAAGAATTTTGCACCAGTTCTTACAAATTGTTTAGTTTTTTTTAGTCTTTTTGCTATATTCATTTCATTCTACAAACAAGACATAGCTTAAAAAAAGTCTAACGATACAGAGAACATCATACTTGGATATAAAAATTTGACCACAATATCATTCAGGGTTCGAAATAAGCGGGTTCGTGATCGCGATTCGCGAATCAAATTAAACTATTCGCGAGATGTTTTTGAAAAATATTTGCAAAATAACGAATCGTTTGGATTACATTAGAAGTTAAGAAATTATCTATTTTGAATTTGCTCTGTTATTTCAGCTAATATATAATTGTTATAAACTCTTTGATTTATTGATTATATTTTTACATCGCGAAAAACAACAATCCTTTTACGTTCAGCTTTGCGATTCTATGAAAACCAAGCATGCGAAACGTCGATTTACGATTCACACTTCTATTCATTCATTGAAATTCAACGCCATCTAATTACTTTTCAAGCCTTTCTTGACAGATCTATTGTTCTCTATGCAAAGGTCAAGTACAGTTCAAACCACATGTGAGCAATCAAAATTCAAAGTTGATATTTTGAATGAAGAACATTCAACTCCATTATACATTGAAAACTTACTATAAGAAAGATAAGAAATTAATATGAGTATGGGCGTGGTCATAGGGTGTAGTCTACGTTAAAATTTTTGTGAATCGAAAAAAAAAAATTTATTTCGAACCCTGATGGGTTTTGTATCATTGAAATGCAGATACCAGGTCTAGTGTAACAAAATAAATTTCATTAACTACTATGATGTAATGAAATCGTATCCAACATGAAGGAAATTTAGTTCATTCCTGAATCCTAGAAAAGTCATGTGTAACCATTGCAAATATAAATACAAAATCAGTCTGTGTTGCTAGACCGGGCATTTGGATTTGTGTAAAAGTTTAACCCAGGCCAAATCAGGCAAGTCAACTTCTTCAATGCCAGGTTGCAAAGTTTACCAAATGCGCAGGGAATGCTGTGTTTGACTCCTAGAAATTGCGTGGAAACTTCCACATATTTCCATGACAAGAGTAAATTTGTGTCAAATTGTGCAGATTCATAGATTCTCAATGCAGATTTAAACTATTTCTAGTCAGAATGTACGGAACAGGAAATTTTTTTCCAAGATTGCGAGGGAATTCATTCCCCGTGTGGACCATTCTTTTCAACCTGGCTTCAATGCACCAGACTGGAATCCTTTTACTGCGCGGCGGAGATCTCCGCCGCGCGAGCTCACTTTCTTCAAACTGCAGCCGCGCATTTTGCTATGATTGTGCAAAATTTTATAGCTTTGACAAACATGCCGTGACAAACGTGCCGTGGTGTAGTGGTTAGGGTATTGGACCTTGGTCCGCAGGGTCATGGGTTCAATCCCTGGCCGGAGCACCATCGGTTGGGCGTCAGGAAGGGCATCCGGTCATAAAATTCACACATGCTACCTTGTTATATTATGTGAACCCACTCTGGTGAAAAAAAGCTGAAAATGCTTATCTGGTTGTGGCTAAATGAGCAATCCAAAAAAAAAAAAATCTTTATATCCGCGCAAAATTGATTTTGAAGGCATGTTACTTGTACATATTTTGCCATTTGCAGTACAATAAATCTGGTCAAAATCAACAGTAACCGCGCAAATTTTTTAGCGAAATTTTTATCCGCCGCGCAAAATACAAGGATTCCAATCTGGTCAATGCATGTAAACACAAGGTTTCATCTTGCCTCACAAGTAACTTTCCTACGTGAGTGACTTGCCATCCTTGTGAATAGGGCCTAAAACTGCATCTTGAGACTTGAAAGCAAACTGAGCTGAGCAATGATGATAGAAACTCCTTCTCCTTACATTATCTCAGCTGCACATTGCAAATCGTCTATGGCCTACCCTAGGCCCATAAAGATTATCATGAAAAAATTACATGGACTGTCAAAGCAAATTGATGCACCACAATTCACAGTACAGCTCATCCTAAAGGAATTTTATGAAGGTCACTTCACCACTTCATAAGTCGTACGCAAAATACAAGGATTCCAATCTGGTCAATGCATGTAAACACAAGGTTTCATCTTGCCTCACGAGTAACTTTCCTACGTGAGTGACTTGTGATCCTTGTGAATAGGGCCTAAAGGTGCATCTTGAGACTTGAAAGCAAACTGAGCTGAGCAATGATGACAGAGAAACTCCTTCTCCTTACATTATCTCAGCTGCACATACATTGCAAATCGTCTATGGCCTAGCCTAGGCCCATAAAGATCATCATGAATGAATTACATGGACTGTCAAAGCAAATTGATGCACCACAATTCACAGTACAGCTCATCCTAATGGAATTTTATGAAGGTCACTTCACCACTTCACTTCATACGTCGTAGGCCTAATCGTAAAACTGAGTTCGTTGACGTCTTGACGGTGGAAAATAGTTTTTTTTTATCATTCTTCAAACTGATACATGGCCTAGCAGCATCGATAGTGTAAATGTGAGTAAGTATACCATAAGGTGACTTTGATATTCAATCTTATTAACATTATAGTGGAGATCCCAATCAAAGATACTTACGTTTCGTCCGCCATGTTGTAAGACTTTTCCCGCGATCTAAAGTAGCCTCGTATTTCAAAGAAGATCGAATCCTCTTTTTTGAATCGTCAATTGAAAGGATTGCAATCCGATGACAGAAATTCATGCTGCGATCCTTCGACCTTCAGAAGTTTTGATTTGAGATTAAATACTGTAGTGAACAATCTCTCCCCTATCTTAGCCTCATATTTATGTAAAGACTCAAATGTTAATTAAGATTTCGTAATATAAATTAGTCACAGACAAGCATTGAATCAAACTGGTCGTTTTCTGTGTTTGAGTTCCAACTGGCTCTAACCAATTAATAATCATGCCTGCTGATACAAGGAACATTACAATACTTCTTACTTTTAAACAAATGATGAACTCTGCAGCATGTTTCCTTTTCACGATTCATGCAGTTTTGAATAGCTATCTCTCAAATATCTAGCAATTGTGGGGTGTTATTTCAAAAATATGCTGGTAGTCGACAGTGGTTTTTCATCATCAGAGATTGCAAATTATTGAAAATTGGTTGCCTGATCCATTTCATTAAAACAATTTCAATCAAGGGCTAATGAAGGAGCAATTTGATGTGTTAGAATGAATGTTCTTATAATATGGAATCTCAGGTATATAAAAACAACGTACAAATAGAAGGGAAGACACAAAATGAATAAAAATATAGAAATTGAATTTTTACATGAGATTAAAAAGAAGAATTAGATATATGGAGAGGTTACATTGTTACGAAGATGCTGAATCTACAATTTACATAAATGATTTAGGTATTGATTGTTAGAATACCTGTTATACTTTGTAAAAAATGTTATCGCAAAAAAGATATTGTGATATGCTGATTAAATGGAATATTTTAAGACTTTAAAGTCTGCATTCTATACTAAGACAGCTGATAATGCTTCTTAATCATCTGTGTCTGGAGTAACTTCACTTTCAATTGTAACAGTTTGAATTTGCATGGAAGGGAAAGACGCTGGGCTGGTACTATCGTCTTTCGGGATAGCAACTAAGATAACTTGAAAATCGTCAGAAGAATCAAAATTAAAGATTTTATCTTCATACGCATCAGAAGCTGAACCTGTTTCACATCCAATCACACGTACACCTGGACAACCTAATTTTGAGACGGCGTTACATATTCTCTTTTGACGTCTTAACTTTCGAAAAAATGGATACTTCCTTATGTTGCACCATCTCTTGCCATTTCCGTCCCAGTCGCATCCTCTAAACATTCCATTTTTGTCCAGCATGCCAGCTCTCCCTAAAGCTAGCCCAATTCTAGCCATTGGACAATCACCATTTTGTGTGCCGTATCTTGTATCAAATCCGGCAGGTACACGCAGTGCAACTATGGCTGAGTTTTCATCGTATTTTGCAGAAACCGTGATTTTGAATACTTTGTTATCTGATTCCATTATATCTTGAGCAACGTGGAATATAGCAAAATGAAGTTGATTTTCAGGAACAGTCGATTCGCTTCTTTTTAAATTAACGTGATCAGCTGTAATAAAAACAAATTACCTTTATAGAATTGTTACACTTTTATTTACCTAATAGATAATGGCACAATATATGCATTTATATGCAGGATAAGTATTTGAGTTTGCTCTCTTTCACGAATAAGAATCCATATTAGATAAGAAACAATATTCAAGTTTGCAAAGGGCTACATGTGGAATCTAAGCTCCTACTCTAGACCGGGATATTTTTCTACAGAGTATGATACACTTTTTCTATGATATAGAGCAAGCTTTTATAATGCTTAGCAATATCGTAGTAATAACCGGGGTAAAGGAACAAGTCTTTCAAACTGTTTAAAGTACAAATAAAATTAGAAATTTTCATGATTTGCCAAGAGACCAATGGTGTCAGAAAATGTCTCCTTGGATTCAAACATATATAGGGTGCCAATTCTATAATACAAATGTAAAGCTGATTCCTTCCTCAAGATTATTCTAAACAAGATGATGTGATGAGTCTAATTACTATCGCGATTACATAGGGTATGACGGCGGATGTGCATATAATTATTTTTTCATCCTTGCATGTTTCTCTTGCGTGTTTCCATGTTTCTCTTACGCAACTTCTCCCTATCCAAAAATGAGCTCAAAATGGCATTTTTAATGATTTTGATGTCCACAATTTTGAGCTGAGAAATTAATAAAATATTTTCATATAAGAGAGTTTGAGAGTGAGTTGAATCGTAGAACACAACAGCACTCTTTCAGCTCTGTACGTGAAAGTATTTAACAGCACCCAAGTAATTTAATCATCTGCAACCTGCTGCAATAAAATGCCTATGTTTTCATAGGACCCCCTAAAGCTTTTTCTTTTCTAATAGTGTGGTACTACATCAATCAAGATAAAGATGACTTCATAGCTCAACATTTCAGCTCAAATACGTTTTCCGTTAACTACTTTTTTATAATACAGTATATATAATACACATACGTGGGAACCCTTCTGTGAATTGGTAATATGAGCCAACTTGATCAAGGGATTTTGTACAAGCGGTTGGATCACTTGCAGCGATATTACATTGAATCTCAACAGCCGCTAAAATGAAAACAAAAAGGAAATTTAGCAAAAATTAATGACCAATTAGCGCTGTGATGAGCTTAATCCACATTCGTACAGTGCCACAGAAGGAAATGTTAAAGAGTATGCAACAATGCAACAGGGCCGGCGGGTACTACGAAATGTTTTCCAGGAGGGGGCAAAATGCTATTGTGCCTAGCTCACGTGGTGTAATCTCATTTCTGCTCCCCAGTTTTCCTTTCGTGTCTTTCTAAACAAAGTTGAATTTAAGCCTTTCCCCTCTTTTATGTGAACTCACTCGGATGAAAACATGCTATACCAACTACCATACTTTCTTAACGTATTTCAAGGAGTGTGTGTGTGCATTCAAATTGAGCTTAAATTTGACTTATTTCAAAGAAAATCATAATTACCTCTTACGACTGATACCACAATGAGAATCGTAACAGCAGCTAAACTGATAAGATGAAGACCCATCCTTATTCTACAAATAAATTCAAAACAATTAGCAAAAAAAATCATCAGTGGTGAAACTCAAGAATGAAAGAATCCTTCAAGTTTTTCATTCCTAAAGTATAATATGACCCCCCATGTGGATGCTATCATGAAAAACTATTAGCTTTTAATCAAAATCATGTATTTTTATAACATACAGATTGCGAGAAAGTCTCCGGATTTTCAGCTATGAACAGCACCGGCATTCACATGTACGAATCTCTATATGTTCTGTAACAACATTAGCTTATAGCCCTATTGAAATGTATGCCCCTGTATCGCCTGCAAGTAATTTGAAGGACACCCCTATCTTTCTATGTATCCCAAAAATTTGGTTTGGTTTGAGATAGACGATAGCAAAACATTTACTAGGACTAAAAATTGACTTTTATTGCATGTCAACAAGCAATAAGCAATATCTTATTCTAAAAACTCGAGAATTTTGGATTGAGTTCACCGCAATAAACGTCAATGTAGACTTTCCTTTAGATTGCGCATTCAACCACCGACTAATTTTAAGAGGGGTAGTCAGTAAAATTCAGTAGCATTTCGGGGTGCAATTCAACTATTTTTCTGTCCTCACGATCGACCAATCAAATTACTGGAAATCGCTCGATTGTACTTAAAAACAAAAAAACCTTCATGTCTCACATCACTTTTTCTGCACGGTCAACAGCCAATCAATACGAAAGGAGTGACACGTCATTTTAGAATAGCATTTCAGCCTTCAATCAATCTTGCTAGGCTGTGTTAAGCTTCAAGTATTCTAATAAAAATTCAGTACTAACCTTCGAATAGTGATGTTTAAATGTCTTGCCTTTCTTTGTCAGTGCTCTTTGGAGAATGAATTTTTTATATCTCGTCATTGCAATTTATACCGTCTGGCGTTCCGGCTCAGGAATGCTGGTAAAAACACATCATGCTGTTTCATTATCAATATGTAATTCAATAGATTATATATATTCGTAAAGGTGAACTGTGCTTTCCAAAGTAATACCCCTGCACAGCATTGTTCTCCGTAATTCAAAATATCCATGAATACAATGACGTAGTACCGTCTCTCCTCACTGCAGACACAAGTAATAAAGAGAACCAGATTGATAGTAAATAATGACTGTCAGCTAGCTTCAATTAAGCTAAGAGCAGGGTGTAATGCTACTGCAAATATTTTTACATTACAAGTTTTCATGTTGATTTCCATACGTGAAAGTTTTCGACTTTTTTGACGAATAAAACTTAAAGCATCAAATCAAAATCTCTGACGTAGTACTTTCCTTATTGCACTTTTACGAGTAATAAAGCTAGCCGAATCAATGCAAAACAATTGTCTTCGAACGTCAAGTCAAGATCATGGTATAGTCATATTGCACACATTACAAAATCTCATGACGTGGCTCTCGAAAATGGAATGTAGACTCCGTTAGGCAAATCGATAGCGATATGATAAAATGATATTTTTTATGCTATTGGTAGACTTATAGTTTTCAGCATTTATAGCTTTTGACAAATATGACTTATACTAAAACCCGGGCTGAAAACATAAATCGCTATTTATTGAGATTCCATCTTTGTGTAATTCATTATCTAGGGTATTTACCTGAATTTTTCAAACACATACAGCGGTGAACGTAACACGCAGACAGTGGACGAAACCATGCTACGATTTTGCATTAATACGAGGCGTATTGATCTTACTTTTCCTGCTCAGACCCCATCTTTTATTGGTGCAGAGCAGCGGTCATGTCAGTACTATAAAAAACAAAAGTGTACCACAGCATGCTCTGTGAGATAAATTGTACTGTTGACTAAGCAGTTGAAGAAAAAACAGTAAGCATTTCTATTCCATTCTATTGAGTGTTCATTGTTTGTACAATTGAAGTACTAGCTAATTAATTGTTTAAAAGAAATTGAGTAATTAATTACCCAATACACCCGATTCAGTTTACCAGAATAATAAA
Organism: Haliclystus inabai; assembly: GCA_025505365.1. Lineage (NCBI taxonomy): Eukaryota > Metazoa > Cnidaria > Staurozoa > Stauromedusae > Haliclystidae > Haliclystus > Haliclystus inabai. The sequence continues at coordinate 43,268 of JANVCG010033228.1, forward strand.
CCGCTTCACGTACAGTAATACTCGAATTACTTAATCTGCACATGCTCCATAAAGACCTATCTTAGGTTCAAATTTTCACTTTTATCCCCGATCAAAATACGGTAAAACTGTTTTTTAAACTTAATGGACTTTGCATCTCCTTGATTTTGAATTTGGTCAAACGAGTATTTCTTACATCAACAGATTGAGACTTTCAATTTGGTTCTGCATCAGAGGATACTTAATTTTGTCACACAATCACAAGCATTGGTAGCTTTGGTGTTTGCATGCATGTTGTAGTAAAATAATATCAAAATTCAGGTTGCAAATGCTCATTTGAAGATATAAAAGCGAGGAACTATGGATCAGACATGACGCAATACTTTTCCTATATGTTTTTAAAGGAATATACAATGCAAGGAATACATCTAAGCATGAACGACCCAACTTTTTATCTTTTCCACATCACTGATACTTATTTATATGTCTGCACGTACTTGGCTATTTTTCACGACAATTTTCAATAGGCGTAGGAGGGCGGATTTATGGGAGGGTGGTATATATAAAGCCCGAAAATTTTCAAAGAGCCATATTTCGGGTGAATCAGAGGCTTTCAATTGTTTTACAGGAATTTCTCAGACAAAACTATTTGGACCCACTAAATGGAAGTTTGCACTCACGTTTATAAATTGTTCCTTCTTAATTGATTGAAATATCATCTAGCGTTACTGTACAATTGGGATAATTAAAATCTATAACTCGGAACACAAAATCTCTCAGGTTTAGGCTGCCCCCAAATTTCATAGATGAAAATGTTTTGGGTTCACTCACAAAAGTCATACATGACATGTGAATGCGATAGCCATGAGTTGGATTTTGAAATAGAATTCTCCAATTCAAGTAGCTATCGGGCCTGGAGCCGCTTTCCCCAGTGCAGCCGTCAACTGCCTGCCATAAGTAGACCGGTTATCAAGATTCAAGACTTCATGGTATTCCTCAGACAACCTCCAGGCTTGCAAAAACCACAATGCTTGCCAACTGATCTTACCAAAAATACTCAGGGAGGAGACCTTAGCTCACCTGGAGGAGGCAAAGACAAGGTTTACAAATTTTAATTGTAACCAATCACAGGATGGAATTACACACCACAAAGAATCCTTGTTGAACCTCCTCGAGACGGTCACCATTGACATCGAATAGAGGCTTATCAACAGGGCAATCACTGTGATCTACAATCGTCTACTTAATGCCTTGATCGCCAACTCAAAGCATTTGGTTACCCTACATTTAAACCATAGCTTTAAACTGTTGACAGTAAGTGAATATGTCGAACCAAATCGACGTATACTGCCGTGAAGCAGCCTGGACGATGATGGTGGTGACGATTCTGATAAAATGGGATGGCCAGAGATACGAACAAGAATGATGTTTGAGCCTCAACAGGACATAAGTCTGGAAATTCGACTAAAGCCAAGATCCCTACCACCAACAAGGTCAATGCAATGGGAAGCAACAGTGGCCACAACAACAGACAAAGAGGAAGCCAAACAAAAGTCGCAACCAAACCAAACAAATGGTCGAATGGGAGTGAAGAACAGCTGTAAGTCCAACAGCAGCAGTAAACGAGGCAAATGTAATGCAAACAAATTGTGAAATGCGCGCACTATCGGTCACATGTACAAATATTTCTGTTCGTTTTGTTACTATTTAACCGATAAAAATACTGATAACATCTGTCCAGTTAAGATACTTCTTTAGTTAGTATAACCAACATACGCTTAGAAGTATTTTTAACCAATTGATAATACGAACTTAAAAAAATGATTCAACCAGCTACTTTAGTTTCAGACTTGTACTCAATGAATTTGTTTAGAGATACGGTAGTGAACTTTATTTAAACACAGCTCTCAAGTGAGCAATTGGAGATCTTGTCTTATGGGCCCAAATTCATCACATCGCATCACACTGGGCCAAACGCAGTTAAACTATCACGATACCTGCAGAAGTTCAAATGCAGCATAAAAAGGCTGCACCAGGCGTGGTCTTGTAACCTAGAAATACCTAATTGTAAGCTCCAATTGACAGTACAGCACCTCTACAGATCCACACAGGATGAGGGAATCGAGCGGGAATTCCACTGTGAAAGTCCCTCGATGGAACTCACGATGTCCCGAGCTTGAATTACACATCGATAGTCTCTTTTACCAATATAATCAGAGAGAAGCACCTGTGAGCCACACCCACAATGTCTTGAACGAGATTAAGACATTAAAAAAACAGCGCAAGCTTATTTTCAAACGTCCAGACAAAGGGGGTGCATTGGTGATAATGACCGCAAAACAATATACAAGCAAAGATATGAAACACTTGAGAAAGAATATAAATCCTCACGATAAGGGACACCCAGGACTTCGGGCAATAGGCGATAATCAAAGAGAAATCGCGACTATTTACTCTTGATGTATCTGCACTCTATACCAATGTAGAATAACCATATCGGGTAGTGGCTGTTCGATTATTAGTGAACAAACACAAAGTGATCCACAGAGGTCCTCATATTTCAGCACTAGCATATATTATACACATGATATTGTCAACAAATGATTATGTGTTCGATGGCGAATTACTATTTGATGATCTCGGACACCGCAATGGGAACGAGGTTTGCCCGCACCTATGCAGACATTTACATGGCAGAGGTAGAAGAACTTTATACATATCAGCACAAGAGTACAAACCTTCGTTGTTTTTGAGCTATCTGGATGACATATTTCCAATCAACAGTCTCAATAGAATTCACACTCGTCTAAAGTTTACAGCAACTATTTCGACAACGAATGTTGAATTTTCAGACCCAGACGTAAACCGAGGTCCAGAGAAGTTAAAAATGGATCTATCGTCAAAGCAACAGACGTGCACAACATCCTACCATTTTATTCGCAACATAGCCCTACAACTTAATGGGGTATAATCAAAGTGCAAAGCATTCGATATTTGCGAATAATATCGGATCTGAATCTCCTCATATTACGATTATGGATGTACCATTTTTAAGGGTATCACTTTTGCAAAATAACTGCAATTTTAGGATATTAAATTCAAAGAAAGGAACATTTTGCTCCCTTCTGTGAAGTGCCAAAATCAAGCTGTGACTCACTAAAATCCAGCTGTTAGGTGTTGAAAAGCCTCAATTGAGGTTATCGGCTGCCATTTTGAATAAAAAATAGCGGGAAATTCAGAATTTTATGCAATTTTAGGGTCTCCGTTTGACAAAATTTAACAAAATTGTGCAATTTCAGGGTACAGTTGAAATTTTGGAAATGGTGCACCCAGTCCGGAAAGTAAGGAAGTACCATCACCCGCGAGGTTCGTCAACTAAATTGTTCAATCTCCCTTGCTATAAGTTAAAAAGAACACTTCATGGGAATCGCTGTGCACACATTTTATTTACTCGTTGTTTTGTATCATAAAACGCACTCCCTCGTAGAGCCTGGCTTGTTTGTTTTATGATACGTCACAACTCCTGAATAAATCCGTTCCGCGCGATTCCCATGTAATATTCGCTATTGCAATAGTACGCCCTATTAGTTTGAGAAAGTTCTTTCATAAATTGAATTTACTATCATTAGAATTTAGACACAATTTCGCTTATATCATCAGTTATTCTTACAAGATATATCTATTTGAGTATGCTTTTAAAAGTTATACCCTGATCATGATATTTCAATCCTTCTCTCATTGCCATAGGTTTTATAGACTACCTTGAATTTTTGCATGATATTTGAATATCAAATTTATTTGTGAAGAAGGTATAGCCTGGAATCCATTCTCAAAATAATAGTCAATTACAGTACCGCACTCTAGCAAACACACTCAGCAATCATGATCCAAGAGGCACAGTATGACCTAAACAAGATAGCATTTAAGCTTCAGACCTCTGCTACTTTCAATAGAGCAATTAGTATATATACGAAATGATTTTATATATATTAGCCAATCAACTTTCAATTTTGATTGGTATAATCAAGAGGAAGATGTTATAATTCGATAGTCACAAATATCAGTACAATGTAATTTGTTGAATGGTAGAAATTTACAGTAGAATTATAGTGTAAAACGCTTCGTCGAATCAAGTTTATTTATAACCTTGCTTTGAAAGCTGCCAATGTAGTGACAACTTCACTTCTTACGCCAATGATACAAACATATGTAATGAAAATCTTCTTGGCCCTAATCCTGCCAGGTTTTTGGCCGGGTAATTATTTTACCCTGATAAAATGTTAGCAATAACTCTGATATCTCGTTCGTCAGGTTGTTTGCTTTTCCATGATCAAATCTAGCCTCGCATTCAAGTAACAACCTCGCCTATACAAGTTTGCCATTTCAGTCAGATCGGACAAGATGCATAACTCATAGGAACCGAATGGCGCTTATACTTCGATCTACAATTTAATTTGAATTCACTCGATTACATTTAACATGAATTTAAAATTCCGAAAGAAATAGCATGCACGAGAAGCATAGGAAAAAACGTTTACAAACTGTCATACGTTGTGTCAAATTCACGTTTAATCTATGTGGTATGATAATCAAATGTATTATGATCCAGAGGCTGGGGCTTACACAATAATTCAAAGGTGGTTATACATGATTATGAGGCCACCGAATTGGTCATCAACATAGAAGTGTATCACAGGGAATAAAGTTCTATACTAGACTTTAGAGAAGCTAAGTTGCTATTTAAAAGAATGCTAAACTAATCGATTCCATAGCAAAACCGATAAATTTTACTACATGTTTAAGGGCTTAATCAACCGTGGAAGATGAAAATTGA
>JANVCG010033229.1:6245-24034 GCA_025505365.1 Haliclystus inabai
GAAGAATTCTTGCAAATGTCTCCATTCCTATAAGTGAAAATGCACAAAACCCCTATAGTGAATCTGGGAAATTTCCTAAAAACGAGATGATGAGGAGTAGAAATCGATATTCAAATCTCTAGAGATAATTTATTTACAGAGAATCAGCAAATATATATGCTCTACAATCTGTACCAATTGTTGGTAATTATAAACAGTAAAATAATGTGACTAGCGGGAGAGACACATAGACTCCATGCAAATGTACTTTATGGTCCACCGCAAATTCTCAAACAATTATTTTGTATAACGATATGTCTACATGACAGTTTGACTTGAAGCAGGTGAATGTTATATATGACAAACCACGTTCTATGATTTACTGACGATAATTATTAAAGTTAGATTAGTATTGTTAAATTTAATAAAGAATTGTGTATCTATGCATATTTTTTTTTAAATTGAGATAACAAAGGAATTGAATTGAAGAAAAAATTAACAAAGGATTTTTGATGCTATTTGTTAATGAAGCCAAATAGCACGAAATAAAAGTTTTGGGTCAATCATATTTTGAGTTGACTAAAGGTGGAACAGGAATTTATGTATCGAATCAAGATTTAGAATCACAGCAATGAACAAGAGTTAATTATGGGACGTTACGGGAAATGATACTCTTTTGCTAAGTTCTTCGCCTTCAACGGGGCAATGGGGCAACGTGTTATCGTGTCCAGGAAGTGGTTCGACATATAGTGGGCACGATGATTTTGTTTATAACTAAACTGTTCAAGGCGGCTTTAATCACAGGCAAATCAATAACATTTAAAATTTTCTGCAAAACGTCTTATAACAAGTTATATCCTTACCTTGCAGAATGAAGCATTTCCAAGATTCAGATATATTATTATAGGAGTATTGGAATTGAATGCAAGAGCTGGTATCCAAGGCCACTAATTGGCGAAGGCCAGTGAGTTGAAACCCAGTCTTTTCACCATTAGCAAACCAATGCAATACACACCAAAGCATCAACACAAATGAAACGCTGAGACAGTAGGTATAAAAAGTACTATTTCTAAATCTTTTCTTGATTTATTATAAAACTATTGTATATAAAAATAAAACAAAACAGCAGCTGTTATGAGAGATAGATCTTGCTGCTTCTACGGCTGCAGCCAAGCACATAATATCATCCGATGAAGCCGAACAGTTTATTGGTTTAATTGAAATCAAAACCAGAGATGCTCCACTGAACTAGGTCTAGCTGGGTGCAGGCAAAGACCACGAAGGCCACTGAAGATGAGCACGAAACACCCGTTGGAGGCTTCACGCAGACTAACTAAGGCCACACAGGTCAATTGTCATTATGAATATCAGCTTCATTTATTGATTATGAGGCTGATTAAATCGTTATTGGCAATTATTCAATGAGGAAAATTAAGTTGCCTCACTAACTGGAGCCTTTTAAATAGCAAATAATTTTATCATTTCTAGTTTTGCTTCCGTTTTTGTGCATTTCCTCCATGTCTTTTCAACATATAGGTAGAATTAATTTCAAACAGATTGACCTTTTAGCATCAAGTATCTAATACAAGACTGCCCTTTAACACGGGTGATTTAATAGAAAACGCATTTATAACTAATTGCTTCTTTATCTTCTATCCACAGGCTAATAATTGTCTTCACACATCAAAAAAAGAATATCCTCAATTTTCTCAAATGTGTTACTACTAAGGATGTGTGTTTTCAGTCGTCATGGAGACTATATAGCTGGAATAGCGTGATTAGATCTGCGGCTTGAAGGCTTGATTCGCTAGTGGTTAAAACGGTAAACGGCATAAGGTCGATGCCTTTGTGACCTACCCTTGGTCTTGTTCAATGACCACCACTCTACTAACTCTGACCGATTTGTTGTTAGTTTATAGGTAAATCCGTTGGTTGCCCACTGACTTAGACGCAAGTGGTTAGTATTATGATCACTGGTTAACTGATGGGTTTCAATGATCAGAAGCACCGCACCGAGAAGAACGCTTCATCACATTACTATGGCTTCTATACTCAAGAAAAGGTTGGTGATATTGATGCTGTATAAACCCGAAACCATGATTGCATATTTTAGTATCTATCCACGGATATTTAGCGTGTGGATTTATCACGCCAGCAGTTATTATGCAAATTACGCTGGATTTGTTATACCAATCTGAGCGCATTTAGTGTCCTCAGAGCGTTTTATATCTTTTTAGTTTTAATCTATACACCCTGATCTATAGCCAGTTTTTGCCTTAAATTTTGATCTGAATGTATGATGCGATCATATCCCAGATAGCTGATACATTTTGCAAGATCGTCGCTTAACGAGACTTACTTAGCATATCATAACACATGTTTAACATCCCGAAGGCTACAGTGCATGTTGGAACTTATTATAGGTCAGGAAAGATTCTCAATTTTGGATGTGGTTACATATATGGTGCAGTAGCCTGGTTTCACTTTGGCAATGGATTTACATCTTTTAAGAGGGTTTAAGGATTTTTGATCTGCTCGTGTGGATGGATACATTGTTTGTAAGCATGATTTGGCTTCTTGATGATAAATGATGCTTTCCTATAATCTGTAAGTTGCTTTTTGAATATATAGATTAAGTGCTACTGTTACATCCATTTTTTAAGCTTAAACAGAATTTTCTTGGAAAGGCATCAAATTGTTTACTCATGCAAAAGGTTTTCAATTGCAAAAGCCTTGTTTGTTTCCATTATTCTACAAAATGCACTAACGGATATTTTTGCGATTGTGAGTTCAAAAACTTCTAATTGAAGACATCAATAATCGATATTGCAATTTTCATAATATTGTTGGACAGTGTTAAAATATATATGTTTATTGCTATTCTTTTTCTAAATAATCCTTTATTCATTAAATAGGTTGAAAAGAGGTATTCATGATTGCGTCTTCAAAAGAAAATGCTTGTGTTTAGAATCAATGGATTTCACCGCATCTCCGCTGACACCTTTTACTTTTATAGAAGCCGCTTCGGTCAATGTCGTCATGGGGTTATAAATTCTGGTGAGTTGATTACTAACTAAAAGATGGCAATTGTGAGTAACTGATGACGCATAATAGCCTAACAACCGCACCGTGGAATTTTGTAGTCGCAAATGATGAAGATTTTAACGCGTATGCATCAAATCAAAACGTAAGTACATTGCGTCAAAATTACAGGACGCAATTTTACCGACCAATGCAATTCTAATGAGACATTACCGTGTACTGCATTTAGCCAAACAACTTGATTAACTGTGCCATTTACTCTTTGACTGTTGCCAGGGGAAACCATTATAAGACGATGAACCAATAAGAAGAACACAACCGAACACGTGACTTACACGAAGATCAAACTGAACGCGTACATACAAACGTGCATGCTAAGACAATAAATCACGCAATTTACTTATGGTGACGTAGATATTCTACCAGCAAAATCTGGCTATTATTATTACTGAAAATTATGCATATGTTCTTTCAAGGCATGTGAATCTTGAAAAGACTGACGTGATATCTAAAATACAAAATAAACTCTCAAGTATACTGAGACGCTCATGTCTGTTACACATTACACATACATTAATTAAGCAATAATAACATTCAATACGTCTTTATAAAACCAGATTACTATGATTCGCTTAATTGACAATTGCAGAATCTTTCTTGATTGGTAACAAGAAGATTGAAAAGAAATTAGCCTCTTTTAAACTGAAGATTATCGACAGTGTATAACATTTATTTGGATATAGTTCTGACAGCCATCAGCCATATCACAATAAATATATTATACATGACCATATTACTTATCTTACGTAATTCAAATCAAAATTGGAGAATCTCTAGCAGAATAATTCAACAGCTACAAGCCCTTTGACTTTCTCATGTATAAATAATTTTTATAACTGCAAACTTTGGATGTACCATGTCTTCTTCTGAACATTACCAGTGTTGTTTTCGTCACATCTTTCCCCTTCTCGATCTATTGCTGAAATGACTTGAAATAAATGAACAGCCTCTTGTACTCGATGTCAATACAGTATTACTTTATTGTGCTCAAGAATAACAAGATATTAATTTAGCGACAATGACAAGAATGCAAAGCTTGGAGAGATAATTGCCTAACTTTTAATCCAAGAAGAAAATTCTCAATCATGAATTGCAAGATTGATCCAGTTTTACATTTTGAAGACCACAAGGATCGTGGATTAATGTGAATTAAAAGACCTGTCTGAGCGACTGATTCTGCAATTTGACCACTACAAGCCGGTCAATTTTCCACGCCGGCTTGACGTTGAAACATATCGACTATGTGTAAGAGTTACATATGCTTTTAATTGAAGCATCTTGATGGTAATCATTGCATTTGTTGCATCACATCTCTTTGGTATCAGCCACAGAAACTAAACACGATGTGGTAATATTTGGTTATATTCAAACATATAGAAATACAGAAATCACAAACCAAGGTCTCCCAAGATACAGTTGGACCTCAACTTTTGATAGGTTATGGATGACGACTGTACTAACAAAGGCAAAAAGACGTACCAGCAGTAGCAACTGCAATAGATAACAAACAAAAATAGCACCACAAGTCACAAAGAAAATGCTTAATACCAACAACAACAAAGCAAGTTAAAGGCAGCAGTAAAAAACAAATGCGCAAACAGTGACATCAGTAACGATACAAACTGTAGCAGCAGTAACAATTATATAGCAATAATAATAATAACAAGAGCAACAACAGCAACAAAACTACAACAACAGCAAAAAATATAGCAACAACAACAATAATAGCAACAACAACAACAACAACAACAACAACAACAACAACAGCAACAACAGCAACAACAACTACAGCAACAACAACAACAACAACAACAACAACAACAACAACAACAACAGCAGCAACAATAGCAATAGCAACAACAGCAACAGCAACAGCAGCAACAACAATAACAACAACAACAGCAACAACAACAACAAAGTAACAACAACAAGTAATAAAGTAAAAAGTAACGGGAACAATAACAACAACAAGAAAAGCAAAAAACGCATGGCATAAAAATAATTGAATACAGTCTAAAACAACTAGCAACGTTGCTGAAAATGTTTGAAGTGTGAGACCAGATTTAAAAGTAGGTTTCATGTAATGATGTAAATCGACTGTCTGTGTGATTGATCCCAATGCATTTTTGGAATAGAGCTTCGTCACTCCTGAGTTATTTTTACCTAATTAATGTGAATTTTACTGGTCATTTGGTATCTTTTTAAATAACAGCTGTTGCAGTATTAGCAACTTCAAAACAAGATTTGAGTGAGGAAGCAAATAGAGAAATAAAGTCATCAACAACACCAAAGTTGATAGCACCAATACAAGTTACATTAATATCAATAATAAAAACAACAACAGCAACAAGAAAAACAACAAAACAACAAAACAGCAACAACAACAGCAACAACAACAACAACAACAACAAAACAACAAAACAACAACAACAGCAACAACAACAGCAACAACAACAACAACAACAACAAAACAACAAAACAGCAACAACAACAACAACAACAAAACAACAACAACAACAACAACAACAACAACAACAGCAAACAACAGCAATGTACGTCATAGATAATAACAGTAACCATAATAATAACAAACATCACAACATTAATTTACAACACTAGCCACAACAACATCTACAGTTATAGCAATCACAGTGTCATCAACAATAATAACCACAACAACAACAACAGCAACAACAGCAATGTCAGCAGCTACAGCAACAGTAACAACAATAACAAAGAAACAAACACAGCAACGTCATAAATAACAACAACAGTCACAATATTAGCATTAATATTCACAACAATAATTGACAACACTAACCACAACAACATCTGCACAAATAGCAATCATGGTGACAGCAACAGCAATAAAAACAACAAAGTCAGCAGAACAACAATGACAGCATCACCACTAACAACAACAGCAACAACAACAACAACAATAACAACAAAAAAGAAAGACAGCAGCAACAACAGCAACAAAAACAATAATAGCAACAACAACAGCAACAAGAGCAACAACAACAGTTACAACAACAATAACAACAGCAACAACAACAACAACAAAATCAGTAACATCTAAAACAACAACAACAGCAACAACAATAGCAGCAACAACAACAACAGCAGCAGCAACAACAACAACAACAACGAAAACAATAACAGCAACAACAACAACAACAAAAACAGCAACAACAAAAACAGCAACAACAACAGCAACAACAACAACAACAACAACAACAACAACACTAACAATGAAAACAGCAACAACAGCAACAACAACAAAAACAACAACAGTAACAACAAAAACAACAATAACAGCAACAACAACAACAACAACAACAACAACAACAACAACAACAACAACAACAGCAACAACAAAAACAAAAACAACAACAACAACAAAAACAACAACAACGACAATAACAACAACAGCAGCAGCAACAACAACAACAACAGCAACAACAGCAACAACAAAAACAGCAACAACAAAAACAGCAACAACAAAAACAACAACAACAACAGCAACAATAACAACAACAACAATAAAAACAACAACATCAGGAACAGCAAGGACATACTAGCAGTGACTTCTCTGATGCATAGAAACAACTGAGCTGAAACTAAATCAATAACGTCAACCATCAACTGGACCAACAACTATGAAATGTTAATCATCATCATCCTCATTTGTAACTTTTTAAAAGGAATTTTGGAGAGATTGATTTGAAAACAAAGATTCTTCAGACTATACTTCAGGGCTGCATCGCAGAACATAAGTAGTGATGTATAATATTGAAGCCCGAGTCTTTTTCAAAGTCAAAGCAATCAGAATTCTGGATAATGACTCTTTTTTGACCAATGACTTGAGAAACGAGAATCTTGTGAACGTATTTTACATTGCTAAACTTTTAATCCAAATTCAATAAATTCCAAATGATACAATACTATAACATGGAAAAGAGATTATGGCTATTTAAGTCCCGGCGGAAAGGAATATTACATTCCGGTTTTTTTACAAAATCCGAAAAAATTCTCCGGCATTTGGAGATACCTGTACACCGATCGCTGGAGCCTCGAGACATAATCATTTGTTTTGATAACAGACCTGCACCATACAACTGTTTGAACTCAACTTGAATGATAATCAATGCAAATGAGATCGCTGTCTTTCTCTAACGGTCGAATTAACAGCAAACCATTATTTTTATCCAAGGTAAATTTCAATAACAATAATTTCACATTACTGCAATCAAATGATAATTGAAGCATCAAATGAAATTTTCATTACTCTTTGATTGAACGCTGTGAGTAGTTACAGGTCCATAACTTTAAATTAAAGTCTTACATATTTTTCACAAGCTATAACTGTGTATAAACACTGTGAGGCTATACAGTCAAAGCTTAGGCTTTACAATAGCTGACAATTATCATAGCACTAATGGAACAGATCAAAATCACAAGCAGCATATATAATTATTTGTTTTGCTATCAAGTATAAGAACCTTCATTCAATCCCATTCCATTACTTTAATAAAATTTCTTCACACGTATAAGCAGATGTTGATAGCAACTGGGTAAATTTAATTTCAACTGGATTGGAAATTTGAAACTCTCATTCTGATATTTGACCAGCTGATTGTTTACCTGACTCTAGCGACCATACCTGTATTGAATGATACTATGCATATATCTATTTCATCTAACATTTTTCGTATCTTAAACAAAGTAATAAAGGTTGTGGCATTCTACAACATATCTATTTCATGAAATTGTTTTAGTTTTTCAACCTGCCAACTTTTGGGAGTTCTATAGTTACATGATTTTTGGTCATGCCGTGACGAATTTTCCGAGAACAAAAGGGGCACGTGATTTAATAGCGTTTCAGGTGTTTTTTCCGTCCATTTTGAGAAACGATCAAAATGTATTGAGTGAATGTTGGGGAAAATCCATAACTGTGTTGCTACTTGTGGCAGTATTATTAAAGATTATAGGAATTATATATTCAGTTTTTGTATAGCCTCGTTTATACTTTTACAATTTGAAAATCAGAGTTTTTGAACGACGTGAGAAATTTCCAATGAAACTAATTCATTTCATCGAAAAAATTCCGGTTTGAGACATCGCAACTTTATTTATTTTAATGTATTTATTAGTTATTTTTAAATAATTTGAAAAACTTTGTTAAAATAACTAAAATTCATCCTCTGTAGGGCTCTAGGAATCGATAATCTAGCGCACGCGCACTGGTTTTTCAATTTCACTTTTGATTGTTCTCCCAAGAAGGAAATGCTATTTGAAACATGGATATTTATTGATCAGATTTTTTATCCAATTTGTTAAAGCCATAAAGATGGGATTTTCCATTAGTTAAACAAATCGTTTGCGGTTGCTACAGAAACCTACGTTTATTCCGATGTTGGCTCTAAGTCATTGAATTATGAATAATTTACATGAAAATCAGCACGCCATCAAACAAAATTAAACATAAATTGACGAGTATTCTGGATCTCTTTTGAAAAAAACTCCGGAATATTTCTCTTCTCAGCTTAAAATATATATGTGCTGTTTACACCCAGAAGTAATATCTTTTTTCAGATATTTCACCAAACAGTGTTTATTGACAAGTTTCCTTTGAAGATCTGACAACATGCTTCTGTTATATTTGTGCGCAAGTCAGCCTTCAAACATTTTCAGCCGTCTATCGACCAATCAAAACAAGGCATTACTTAGTAAAACAATGAGAAATGCATGAGATTTATAAAATAAACTCGACAATACTTTTTGTTATCAACAAGGGACTACGGGTATGAAATAACATTCTTCAGTCTAGTTTTTCTACATTAATCGAAGTAATAATTTCAATTTTGTAGAGTTTTGTTTTGTTTTGAAAGCATACAGTGCTTATGAGATGAAATAATTTAGATGTCTGAAATCATTGTGTATTAATTTTTATTTCGATGGAGAGATGCTGACAAATTATTTAGCCGCTTGGTATTTCCTTTTGGTTGGGGTTCTACGACAGCAGAACACAGGTAATGATCGAGTAACTGTTTTTTATTTTCTACCTTGTAACCAAAATGCGTAGCTAAATAATTTCCTGATTTACAGATAAATATTTGATTAACGCTATTTCTGATTTTTATTGCGTTCAATCAATTCAAATTTTTTTATTCCTGTAACCAAGGATTAAACTTTGTTGCGAACGAACTTAGTATATCTAAAAATTTGTTTCATAATATCCGCCATTGTCTTGAGGAATTTAAAATCCAACTTGATTCCTATGAAATAAAACAGATTATGAAATGAGGCGGACATTCGTAAGTAACAAGAAGGAACAGAATTAAGCTTTACATTAAATGCTGAATGAATATGATCACGTGACATAGCTCTTACTATAAATCAAAAGGTAGTATAACTATTTGATTTGACTTTGACTGTTGAGAGATTCAAGGAATTAAAAGTGATAAGTAATAGGTCTAATTCAAACCGCAATCCCCTTAATAATAATTCTAACATGAATAGGAACATCACAATTATGCAAATTCGATCAATTCAAAATCTTTTTCAGCCTCCAGCTGAATATATACATCGGAATATTATCTAACAAAATTGATATTACATCTGATTTTGAAAGAAAGCCATTTTATTTTATTTGAAACAATGTGTGTGAGCTAAGTCTATGAGTTCTTCGTAAAATCGATGTTCAATTAGTGGGATAGGAATGCTGTACACATTTCGTTCGTAATTTAAAGGTATCGTAACTTTTTTGTCTGATAATTTTGTTCGATTCATACGTACGTTTTTAGCAGCTCAAAAAATTTAAAACTCATTTAATAAACACCATAATAGTAATATTTAATAAAATTGCCATATCAATTAATAACAATTAAGTGCTAATCTTCTCTTACTTAAACTGCGTATGACATCTTAAAATTATTTCATTTGAAAAATCTTAAGCAAGCAAATTAGAATGATTTTACAAAGACAGTTTTCCAAACATTTTTAGCATTAATAATTTCTTCTACTTGTGACAGTAATTATACAAATATGAAATCGAGCAAAAGGCTTTTATTTGATCGATAAATTTTACTTTCGTAGCTTTTGCAAATTTCATTGAGCCACCTGCAGACACGAGAGCACTTGCCAATCAATCAGATACGGTGATTATAAAATGGAAATATACGTTGTCTTCAAGTTTCTCACAAGTATTTTGTGGATATAGCCGAACTGTTAGTGATTTTCCAATTATGATATATAAAAACAGAGACAGTGCTTTAGTACAAATAAATACAAAAGAAAAGGGTTTTCCAGATGAGTTTGCAAATCGAGTTAGCGTACCTCAATTAAAAGATGATGAAATTGGAATGGAGATATCTGGTTTAAAAGAGAGTGATAGAAAAGGTTACTTTTGTAAATTAATAGTGGATGGACAGTTGGGTTATCAGTCCAGTCGAGTAATCACATTGGATATATTGGGTAAGTGATAATTTGATCATTTTTATTAGATAAACACTAGCACACTCTGATGAATCTCAAGGCTTATTGATTATCTCAATTCAAAATTAAAGAACATAATGAAGACGATGAACCCCGTGAAGATAATGCTTACACTGATGAACAGTGTCAGGGTGTGGTCAACACTGTTGCTTTGGTAACAAAGATGGCTGATTGCTTCACTTGCCTAAGTCAGGGACAAACATTTTTTCAAATTCAGTACATTGCCAACCACTTCTATGAACTATCCGAACTAACATTTTCTAACATACATTTGACAGTAGACGGTGATCGGTGGACAAAGATCAATGTTAATAAAACACCTATTGTACAAAATAAATCTCATTCAATGAATCGTGCTCTTCCTTTTAGATAGTTAAATACAGGCTGGTGCTGCACAACAGCTGGAGTACATTAACAATGTCTCTTTCATCAATATAAACCGACAGATTTTTCATAGTCCATCTCGGAAAAAGTCCGGCAAGTTAAAATTGACAGAATAAATTCGAAATCCGACTTGGAATCTTTATGAATTTTGTGAACTCTAACTTTACAATCCAGGAATATAGATGGCATAAGATTCCGAAATTGAGCTTGAAAAATCAATCCCTTTTGGAGCTACGTTTGAAATTTAAGGAATTTGGATTACATTGTTTTTAGTAAGAAACCAAGCAAAAGTTATCGAAATGTTCCTTAACTTTTATAAAAATTCCTGTACCAAAAGTTTCTAATAGGTTTCTCAATAGCGGAATATGTCAGGCATAGATATTTTTCGGTACATAACATTTCGGTAACCAAAAATCATCCAATCAAAAGCAGTTTATTAAAATGCATGAATTCTCTGATAAACTGTTCAAAATATGGAGTAAAGGCTTAATGGTGAAATTTGACAATAAAAAAGTGTATTTGGAAAAGTACTGGTTTCTTAATTATTTCCAAGGGAATACCATAGTTTCTAACAGTATTTTTAGCCCTAGTATCAAGTTTTTTATAAATGGGTTGCTTATTAAAAATACTACATGTATAGCTCCAGCTGAATTATGCCGGATATGAATCATTTATTAAATCACAATGATTTAAAACGAAAACTGCGACTGTCACATGCTTACATCAACGATGCAAACATTGAGATCAGAATAATATTTAAATATGGAAAAAATTTTGCCGGAGATAGAATTTGACTCCGCTTCATACTTTCTTAATTGCTCAATCAAAATCCATACCCTATAATCGAAAACTATAGAGGGAGACAAAATTGTAACATAGAAACAGATGTATATAGTTTATCAGATATATTTTATACCTCGTCAAAACATTAAGAGCAATTTGCTATTGTAAGACTCGTGGAAATGAGCTGAATTTGATTTTGATGATTTGATTCCAGAGCGTCCTAAGATTGACAACTGCCTCTTAAACACTTTGAAAGGGATCGAAGGCGATCGCCTAACAACTGAGTGTAACTCCACCGGCAAACCACCACCCCACGTGACATGCTTTGTAATTGGAACATACAGTGATGAAAAATTGCTCAAATCTCTACCAGCTACTGACGCCACCTTGAATTATGTGATTGATCCATTAATGAGGTATTACGATCGGATTGTTTGTGAAGCAGATGGAAGAGAAGCTGGAGTAACCAGAAAAAGTCGATCAATCAGTGTTCTGTGTAAGTACTTGATTCAATTCGATCGCAACAATGCAGCTAGACCACAGATTAGAAGACTATGAGTTAGACCTGAAATGTGAACTCTGTACGATATGATTTGTTTTGACCCCTTCGAGTATTACAGATTTTCGTTGCTATCTCTAATATGTCCCACGTGTCAGCTTAATCTCAATGAATATACCAGTCGTTATATAATTTATCATTCTTGTTTTCGCATAGGGTATGTTAGATTTGGCCTGTTCACACAGGTGACCGTTCCTTAGAGGTTTTAATCTTCCAAGATATCGTTTACTCTAGATCCACCATCGATGCCTTTGAACGTAAGAGTAACTGCTGTAACAAATTCAACAATGACTTTGGCATGGGACCCACCGGAAGACAACGGTGGTTTAACAATTTTGTCTTATGAAATTCAATATACGACCGGAGGCATTACACTACAAAAGAATCTGACTAATCCAGCCATGGTATCTAAGCGTGTAACTACGTTGATTGGTTTGACAGCAAAGAAAAAGTACAGCCTGGCAGTGATTGCGCATAACAAAGCTGGAAGAGGAAATGTCTCAGAGTCTATTGTGATGGTGGCAGATTATAGAGGTATATCGTGATTTAGATTTTGATTGATAAGAGAGTGGATAAACCATATTCCTCTATCACATCCTGGTATAATATATCTGTTTGAATTCAATTTCGATTGCATTGGTAATTGAAGTACCATTTTTCTTCTAAATTCAAATTTAATTACGAAAAAGACCCAGCTGATCGATTCAGAATGCTTTGATATCAAATTATTTAAAGATTTCACGTCTATCAGAAAAGTCAATTTAATAATGTCGAGTCGACGTTTTACCAATATTGTTTAGATCCTCTTTTAAAATCTCAGAACAACAATAGAAATTAGTGTATTTGTTTCGTTATTCCAACGTTGTTTGGTACTCTAATTGAGATGTCTCGCTTGTGTTAGATGCTCACATCTGTAAGAGAGTCTGCATAGGATATTGCAAGAAGCTGTCCCTTGATGTGCTTTCTTAGGCACTCCGTCCATTT
This sequence comes from Haliclystus inabai, assembly GCA_025505365.1. Classification (NCBI taxonomy): domain Eukaryota; kingdom Metazoa; phylum Cnidaria; class Staurozoa; order Stauromedusae; family Haliclystidae; genus Haliclystus; species Haliclystus inabai. The sequence goes on from JANVCG010033229.1 coordinate 19,537, forward strand.
GTTTTGGATAATTGATTTCAATTGCATTTGACTGTGTGTTTTGTTTGTCTTTCTCGAAGATCCCAGTTCTGGAGAATCGTCTATCAACGACAACACATTGTTACTCATTTCAATCATCGTTCCAAGTGTCGTGGTTGTTTTGGTCACTTTGATTATTCTATATTTTGTATGCTGTCGGAATAAAAGAGGCAAAGAAAATAGTAAGTGCTTCTTCTTCTTCTTAATATTGACTGGACACTACTTCATGATCAAGAAACGGTTACTATGTTTTATTCAAAACAAAAAATTAATCTACTTTCCTATGTTAAAAATCCCATTTAATAACACTATTTTTAAATGTCAGCTTAATTAGTATGAGATACTTTCTTTGTTCAGTTTATTTGCACCTGGGATCGGATTCGGATTCTCTTTTTTCGGAACAGAATAGATCTAATGGATCTATAAATCAATACTCAGACATTCTGTTGGTATTTTTTTAATTGATGTAAGTCTTGAGTTGTAAAAACACTATCAACGTACTAATGGTACCTAGCTAGCTCTCATTTTGCATTTCCACATGCCCTCAAAAGTATTAGATGACTCTTTATCGTCTCTTTTATTTTTTTATTCACTTTTTTCTTTTTAGGTGAAGGAGATTATGCTGCAAAGTAAGTACAAAATTTATCACGTGTCTTCACCTCCAAAATCATGTAAGGCAGTGCAAATTGGAAACTATTATTTGAGGCCACAATGCCGCGTTTCTATTGGGTAACACCATTTGCAATTCTGAAGACCATTATATTTCATACTCAGGGGTGGGGGGTATGTTCCATATATGGTAAGTAAACGGGGACGCGACAATTTTAAGGGTACCTTTTCATGATTTCAGAAAATATTTGGAGTATGCATTTTAGAATTTGGAAAATATTTAGGGTAACATTTTGAAATTAGGGGTAGTTTTAGGCAGCTCTGATCAATCTGATATTTCATAACGTGAATCTCTGCGATATAAAGACATATAATATTCCCTTGAAGAAATATTTGGGTATTGATTTTTGTTTCAAATTCAAATTGGCACACTCCATCTCCAAAAGCCATTCAAATACCCCCCCCCCAAGGATTTCATACACCCTCTATTTCTAGAAAAGGGGTGTTATCGGTAAGAGAAATGACATCACTACACACACATTTGTTGGTTTGGGTCCTATAGCTATAATCAAATACCGATAATATTGTAGACTTGATAATTTGTTTAGAAAACCTTTATTAAAGTGCCTGCAATAATTTTTTACAAACGGCTCATGCATTTGCAGAGCAAAAGTTTATTAGATGGCAATTACTGTAGTTCTGAATTTTAAGAGACAAAAAGAATCTATTTTGAAATTGAAGATACTGTAGTAGCAAAAGAACACGATTAAATTTGTTTCAATATTGCAAAAATAATCTACTGACATCTTTCGTTGAGCTAAAGAAACTATCAGCAGGAATTTAGAAAGACTTATTGATGTAAACAAAACAAAAACATTTTTAATATCTTCGAATATCCACATTGATTAATATCTTCAATTTTGAGATCCTGTTTTGAGCTTTTCTCTTTTACTTTCTCATTCTAGCTACGTTGAAAGTGCATCTGAGTACGCGTCATCTAAAGCTTCGAAAGACGACCAAGAGGACTGCCCACTCTACTCGAGTGTAAATAAACAAAAGCCTCATTCGAATGGTACAGCCAAAACCAATGGATTAGGACCAAGTTATCCTGACATCGTAAAACAGGTATCTCAATTATGATTGCAGTTAAACCAGCAGATTATTTGGCCACTGAATCCGATAGAGTTTCGGCTAGAAAACCCTTTTGGAATCTTTTATAAAGAAACATATGTTTGAAGGCCAACCTAGAAGGTAGAAACCTGTATTAAGTGATCACCTAATTTTCTAATTAAAGTTAATGAAATTTGTCGAATCTAACCTGTTTATAAAGCTCACCCATCTAAATTTGGTCGTAATACACAGGTTTTACTGTAACATGAAACACAAGCATAGTTCAGAAAAACCAAACAGACTCGGATCATGAAAATAACACTTATAAATATTTTGATTAATGAGAAGATGTTTGTATCTTGCACGGAATATTCAAACGCGAAACGAATGAATAAATCTATATCGGCATGGAAGTAATATTTCAACACATTCCACTGATTTTGAACAATTCATAAGCAGGCAGGATACACTATTCTAATCATTTTCTAATCATTTTCTAATCATTCTAAGATCTATGTTTAGATATCAGATCTCTTTGAATTAGATCAGAGAAGGAGAGTTCGATGTAACCTGTGTAAAATATCCAGCTATTAGCAATGTTGTCTATTATATACAGGTGACCCTCATGCACAGGATACATTTAAAGAAGTTTAACATTTTATGCGTAAATGACAGCTGATTTTACTTGAACTGTACCTGACACTAAGCCATGCAAGCTTACACATCATCTGTTACTGAAAGTGGGATCTTGTAATAACATAGGGGGGGGGGCTACTTAAACCCCCCTGGAGATTATCTAGATTCTTGCAAGCAAATCTCGCAAACAGTAGTCGTATCACAGTATAGTCAAAACACAACAAAACAAGGATTTTCAATTTAATTCAAACAAGTTGTTACCCTTTTGCGAGACCACATCTCAATCTTATGCAATCTCTCCTCTTCCATTTGCATTCTTGGTACAGTATACCAGAATCATAAAAATTTTTAACCTTTGCTGTGTAAGAGACAAATGGTATTCAGAATGTCTGTCAGTAATTGCGTATTGAGCTGAAACAAGTGCCTTACGAGAAATGAATGAAAGCTATTTGGTCTTTTGTGCATAGTTGACATTAAGTAAAAATACAAAGAAACCTATATATGTATAGGTCACTCTATGAACTGTCACCATGCAGTTCCTAAATGTCATTTTGTATTGCGGAAAATGTCAATTTCTATTGAATCAAGTCTTTGTATAAAGGACGCGTCTCTATAGCGGTCAATATTACCCAATCTCATAGTTGGTCGTTATACACAGGTTTTTTCGATATCTGTTTCAACGTTATTCCATTATAGCTAAATGTTAAAATATATTTAAATTATTTGAATTACAGGCAAATGGTATACATAAACTACCTTATTACAGAACAAGTGTAATATTCGAAGAACCTGAACCAGAACCAGAGGATGACTTTGCTGAAATGCCATTAAGGAGATACGAAGATCGAGAAAAAGACCCCTTTGATCAAGATTACATGAGCCCATCTTACGAGACATCAACTAAGGAATACGTGTAACATGTATAAACTGATGAAAGGAGATCGAGCCTACTTGAGTCCACCCTATAGCCATTCTTGCAAGATACCAATAAAAAATAATTGCGTAATCTTTTAAAGGGGATTAATACTACACGAGTCCTTGTAACAAGACATGGACTGATGGAATACGTCTAACTCGAATAAACTTACCGAAGATGATAGATATCTCAATCTGCATATCAGAAATATATACTTTCTGATTCGGATTAAGATCAATCGCTTTTGGAACTTCTTATAAGATGTATTATAGGTAATATTTTCTATCTTTCTGGTTTAAAAGATTGTATATTTTTATAACAAATAATTTAGCATAATAAGCTAATAAATGGTTTCAACTATGGCCTACAATTAGCGATTATTCAATCAGAAATACATAATCTAGGAATGGCCTCGTAGAGAGGATAGATGTCGTATGTGAGATCAGCAGATACTATGTCAGAATTGAAATCCAGATTCGGTTGAATAATTTTCACCCTATAAATACACAAAAAACTTCAAGTTATAACTTATGAATCAACTGCTTGATTTGACCAACCCGGCTGACTATACTTCACAATCTTATTTCGGTGGGTATAGGAAAGGCATTATAAAATAGAGGTGGCCCAGACAGCTTTTTATTGCAAACTGTAAATTAAAAATTACAGCTTTAAAAATTTGAAGAACTTGATTTTCAACAAGGAATGTGGAGGCTTGAAGACTTGTTTGCAGCCTTGTTCCACTCGCCTTGCTTGCTTGAAAAGGATTAGCACCATAGCAAACAAGGGATGTTGGCATATTAATTGAAAATACCAGGGTCCCACACGACCCTGTTCAAGACCGCCACTTTTATTATATAATAGTTGTATATAACATTCTAGATCAGCTTTAGATAGAATCGATAAAGTTTTTAACATGGTTGAGTTACACAGCCTCGGAAAGCGAAATAAAATCAGCGTCTTTCGAGATTTACAAAGACAAGAGAAACCTTTATAATGTGCAATTTGATGAAAAGATGTCGCGCGATTGTGCATCAAACAAGCATACATACAGAAAAAGACAACTGTGCAGTTCCAAATGACCAACAATCGGTTATAGATGTAAGTTTATTTGTTGTGATTTGAATTATTTACATCCAAAATAGGCTATCTTTCCTCTGAATTCACTCGAAAATAATTTGACTTATATTCGCTGCATTTATAATGATTATT